>RJWJ010016833.1:0-33901 GCA_004363605.1 Indri indri | reverse complement strand
CAAAAGGAAAATGTATATTATTCAGTCGCCTTGGATGAATCAACTGACACTACTGAGTCGGCGCAGGTTTTATACTTCATTCAGGTCAAGATTTTGCTACGAAGAGTTACTTGCTTTGGGCACTCTTATGAACAGAACATGGCACATAGATATCTTCAACAAATTTCAAGATAAATGTCATGAAGTTGGACTGAATTTGATAAATTTAGTGAGTATATGTACATATAATGCCCCTTCCATGACAGGAAAACATGAATGGTTTATTGCACAGATAAAAGAAGTATTAACAGATATAGATGCTGAAATATCTCTGTGCTACAGCTACTATTTTAAGTGATACTATGCAACAAGTTATAAGTATTGTTAACTACATTTGTGCAAATGCAACACAGCAGCATCAGTTTCGTTAACATGATAAAGTTGAATGATGAGGTATTCAGTGTGGATTTGCCGTATTATTCTAAGGTGCATTGGCTATCACAGGGACAGGTGTTAGCCAAAATTTTATCTCTGTGAGAAAAGATAGTTGAATTTTATGATGACCAGAATCAGCGATGTGAATTATGAAAAGAAGATTTCTATAGGAATGCAGCATTTCTGTATAATATCATGTCAAATCAAAATGACTTGAATATTTCTTTGCAAGGTAAAACTAAGTCTATATATGATATCTGGCAAAAAATCCAAGCATTTTGAAAAAAGGTATCTTTTTTCAAAACACTTCTTCTTCAAAAGGACATTTCAGGTGGACATTTTCTCCAGTTAGCAAAGGTCATTGATGAGCAGGATGATATATGCGAATCATTTGAAGAATATGCAGTTGTTATGGACCTCTTAATTGGAGAATACAATGAAAGGTTCACTGACTTAGAGAATCATGACATCACACTTAAATTAGCATTTCAGCCTCAGCTAGTTGATATCACTAAGATACCTAAAAAACTACAGATGGAATTGATCGAACTCTCAGTAAATGACATTTTAAAGTCATTATTTGATGCTAAGAAAGATCCAATTGAAATATAGAAAAATGCAGCAGAACACCCATGCGTTTGGCAACATGCCCGAAAAATGGTTTCTTGCTTTTCAACCACTTATTGTTGGAAATCCACACATTCTCCTACCTAACCCAAATCAAGATGCCCTTAAGGTCACAAATGACTGATACCTTCTAGAGGATCAACTGAAACTGTTAACTCCATGCTGCAACCAAATATTCAGATGCTTTCCAACAAAAAGCAGATACAACAAAGTTTAGTTAACTTTAAAATTAACAAATAGTTTTCATTTTTGAAATTATTAAGTACATAGCAGTTAGATTTTACAAAATAGTGTACATTTTTAAGTATATCTAATTGAAGTTTCTTGCATGTGGCCTTATTTGGTTACAGCTAAATTACTGCAGCCTTCCAACATGAAAAGGTTCCCCACCCCCTAGTCTAGGTGTACTTTGTTAAAAACAAAAAGTTCTACATATAAAAAGGTCTCTGGTCATATTGACCCTTTTAAGCTAAGGGTAAAAAAGTGACATTTCCCCCAAGCAGTTAAATTTACATTTGTTTTTTTACAGATTCTCAAACACACCAGGCACACACTTTAAGTGGGCTTAAACTTTAAATAATGTATGTATTTTTTGTGATTCCCTTTCAGACCTTCTTGTGCACCTTCATCTTGTTGGATATTCTTGTGATGGAGTCAACATGATTTATAACATTAATACATGTAAATAAATAACATATAACATGTAAATAAATAACATAATATAACTGTGTCTGTAATGGAGCTGTGCCTAGTATGTGGTATGCAGCAATAGTCAAAATGTTGAAAAGCTGCAGTGGCAAAAATAGCAGATTAATTGTGTTTGCAATCACGGCTGTAGTATTACATGCAAAATTAACATGGCACAGTAAGGACGAACTGCGAACCTCCTGTGTTTCCAGTGCCCCTGTTGTTATCTGTGAAGTTGGAGCAATTGACTGGTTACTTCATTACGTCTCTAAATGTGGTTTAAAGCAATAGTGCAAATGCAGACTTCCATACAAATCACTATGGTATTGTTTTCTAAACACCCAAATGGTGTTTAGATTATAGGATCTGTAAATAACTCCTACCCACCAGCTCATTGTTAGATTAAGTGAGAGTTTTATCTTTATCCAAAGTAGGTGAGTACTGTGTAAGGTTTTGGTTTGCTTGTTCCAGTTTTTAACCCAACACGAAACAGTATTGACACACAGATGCCTCAGACCTGTTTCTTGGTGGTCCTGTAATCACTTACCACAAACTCGATCTAGCATTCTCCTGATTCTTCCTTTCCAGACAGACCTTTGCTTCACAGAATACTGGCAAGAGATTTTAAAAGCTGTGCGTGCGGGTGACAGCTTTGTGATTCTGTTTTCTTTTCCTTTCTTACACTCCTCTACGTTTGTGTCTAGAATGATCAGAGTATGAAGGCACTTCTGTGGTGGGTTGAGTTAAACTGAACCTTTTCCTAAGAAACTAATTCTGCTGCTTATAGAGCCTTAACCTATGGGACAGTAAATTAAAGTAAACTTGCAGAATCATCCTTAGCATTGAGGAGTTGTCCGAGACATAACTTCCATGCACCTGTCCATAAGCAGAAGCCTCCTCATCAAGTAAAGATTAGATCTTGTTATTACGTATACATAAGTTCTACCTGAGCAGTCAGTAGTTTCAGAAAGAAAGCATTTTTTCAAGTGGATTTGGAGTGGTTTACTTTACAGAAGTTTTAGGCAAGCTCAGAGATGCTAATCCAAAACCCAGAGTTCATGGAAGGATTGTGGTTTATAAAAATGCTCTTATGTATTGTTTTAGAGATCCTGGTTTATAGTTTATTTCGAACTTGATTTATGATCAGAAGTATTACTCTCATTTATTAAAGCTCATGGGTTTTCTCCACCCATCTTCTCTTCCAAACTTGTTTCTTTTTCCTTTTTAATAAATTTGGGAGTATGGAACACACTGTCCATTTCTCTTCCTGCCAACATTGGATTTCAGACTAATTAACAGAATAAAGCAAGCATCTTTCAAAAACTTGACTTTAAGTACTTGGATATATATCATCAGAACCATTAAAAAGAACACGATGTTTAGTGCATGTCTCCTCTCTTAGTGAGCACAGAAACTTCTCTTGGCTGTACCCAATATTGAGATGAGCCAAGTATTGTTACAAGCACTGAAATCTTGAGGACTTAAAGGGCCATGTCTTTTTGTAGGAAAGTGAGGACCCCTTCTTGTTCATCAGTTCTATTTTTGTCACTGGGTAGCTTTTAAAAATATGTTAAAAAGCTGTTCTGTCTTGCATACTCCCTCTCCCCCATTTTGGTGAGGTTCCAAAGCTTAGAAGATTTAACCTTTCTAAACTGGAATTTATTAGCTGTAAAAAATGCTTTTTAGTCTTGCTGGAAGTTGTGAAGAGACAGTGAAAATTTCATAGAATTTTATTGCTGCAGCCTGAGTACAAGTTAAAAACAGTCCCAAATGCTAAGGAGCATTGATATTTGGGGATGGGGATATGGCTGACTATAGGATAAAAGGTAAGAAATTGGACATTTGGACAAAGTGCACTATACTCTTTGAAAAGAAGAGGAAGGTTTCCATTTCATAATACAAAGAATCTACACATTATTCTAAGCCATGTTGGCCAAGACGTCAGCAATAACAGAAAGTCCCAAGAAAGGGGGGTTGGCAGCCCTCTGTGCTAGACTTGACTTCATCCTGTTGCTTATTGGGAAAAGGTAGGTAGCTCACGGTGGACTGTTACGGCCCCAGGGAGAGAGGACACTTAGTTCAGAACATTTTGCTTTGTTTTGTGAATAATTCCAGAATAGCAGCTTGAAACAATTAGTGGACTTTCCTTTATGGACTTGCTTGTTGCGGTGGAGGATGTCATAGTTCTGTTGTGTTTTCCTGAAGACAGTGTGTCAGGCACCATGCTTAGCACAGCGCCTGGCGTGTCGTCAGTGTACAATGAGTGCTAGCGGTTGCCATGATCATCATCTGTTACCATCACATGCCTACTCGTGAATCTAGCATTCCCCTATCCCCAGTGGAACACGTGAAGCCTCCCAGAGACATCCAGAGTTAAAAGGAACTAGGATCGAGGTGCACTTTAGTTAAAGGAGAACCTGAAATAAGAAGTGGACACTGTACTATTCTGAAACAGAATTTACATTCTGATGGGGAGCTTATGATTGAGTAGCGTTGATTTACTAAAGCCACTTGGTAGATACTGAGCACCTTCTACGAGCCAGGCAGTTGGCTACGTGCTGAATATATAAGGATGAGGACGACGTACCTGGTCCCTGTACTCAGGGAGTGTCTTAGTTCAGGCTGTTATAACAAAGTACCATAGACTGGGTGGCTTACACAACAAACACTTACTTCTCACAGTTCTGGAGGCTGAGGAGTCTAAGATCAAGGGGCCAGCCAATTCGGTTGCTGGTGAGGGCTGCTGCTTCCTGGTTTGTGGATGGCTGCCTTTTTGCTCTGTCTTCACATGGCAGAGAGAGAAGCAGGGAGAAGAAAAGCTCTCTAGTGTCTCCTGTTATTAATAGGAGGGCACTAATCCCATCCTGAGAGCCCTACCCTTTTGACCTAAGGCTTCTACCCCCTAAAGGTTTCACCTCCAAATATCGAGGATTATAGCTTCAGCATATGAATTTGGGAGAACATAAACATTCAGTCCACAGCAGGGAGCTGAAGTTTTCTTGGAGCTAGAGACAAGTAAAGAGGCAGTTGCCATGCTAAATGGTTACAGAGTATAGGTTTCCCATCTTAAGCCCTCCCTCCGCTGTTTCCTCCCTGCGCTGGGATCCTCTGGAGCTGTGTTATGACTCGCTGACTTGCCTTGACCTTGGTCTTTGCTCAAAAGCACTATCCCCAGGCCCATGCCAGGTAGCATCCCGGCCCCTACAGGCTGGCCTTCCAAGCTGAGTCTCACAGCCCTGTTGATCTAGTCCTGCCCCAAGACCCAGCCTCAGGAATGTCACTCAGGGAGAAGTTAGAAGGGGCCGACACCACGTGTGCTTCTTACGGGCCTCTCTTAACTGAATCCTTTCACAACTTACTGGCTCATAAAACCGGTGTTTTATTTAAAAAATAGTTGTTAATGGCCTATGAATGTTAGGCAAAGGCACTGTCAAGAATAATTAGTCTTTCCTTGCATTTGGCAAATGAATATACAGCCTAAGTAAATATGTATTCCATTTCATTTAAAAAGAAAAAAAATTTTGTGACGTGCTAACTTGATTTCATGGCAATAAGGCAGAAAAACACTGCCTTAACGTTGGTTTTTAACCTAATCGTTTGTTAAATGATGTAATAGAAAATCTGCCTATTTTTAGATAAGGGGTTTAAAATAGAAGAAACAGAGCAGTCCCCATCCCCACCCAAATGTCAAATGTAGTGTTTGTCAACGCTTTTTCGTTCAGCCGTGTCGTGTGTTTATAGATGGTTACTTGATGGCTGCCAATGAACACTGCACGTGCGGAGTTGCGTTGAGGACCAGTTGTGTGGTGGCGAAAGGAGCACGGAGCTGGGTGCACGTCCCCGCTCACGTCCCCATGGGTCGCGTGGCCTTGAACAAGTGCACATCTCTCTGTGTCTCAAATTCTTCCCATAAAATGCGATGTCTGGACTGGATTTTTGGTTTATGTTGTTCATAGTACTAGGATTCTTTAATTTATGGAAGAGCTTAGGGACTTAACTACAGAATGTCTAGAAACGTAGCATGCTCAAATATAAATGTTCTTGCAAAATCTGAACCTTCCAGTGTGTTCTTTCCCAGTATTTTTTCTAGTTAAAAATTCAAAATTAACATTTAACTTTCAGAAGTAAGCAGAGGAAACTGATGGTTTTCCTATGATGCCCTTTTATATTCAAGTGCCCAACCTTTTTTGTGAATCAACAAAATTATATTGTGAAAGTTTCATTTTCAGCCAACACACTGTTGATTTCACAGATAAATCACTCTAATGAAAATCAAGAAGGCTGGAGTTTAGACCCAACTCTACTGTTAATTCAGTTTTCTAACATGGAGCTGATGAGACACGTTCATGGGACCAGCCGCCATGTTGGTTTCCTCACGTTCCCGGACATTGGACACCTTTTCTGTGCAACCCTCTTCTAGGAAATATCCTCTGCTCTAGGCCACCAGTCTCTCCTCCTGCTCAGCCTGTTTGCCTGTGATCTGGGCTTCCATCAGATTATCCCTTTGTTAAAAGTCACATAAAGATTTATTTCCTTTAAGATGCATATCGCTTCTTGTATTGCCAATCTTTTCCCACCCGAGCGCCTCCTCGGTATTTGGTTTGCATCCTTGTATATCTGTTTCTCATCATCATCAAGTTTTTGCACATGGGTATGTGTGGGCTTCCCCAGCTACTCTGAGTGCTTTGGAATGGAGGCGCGGATGCATGAAGGAAGGACCGTGGCTTGCCTGGATGCCTGGCTCCGGACAGACCCATAGCTGCAAGTGGAAAAGTAACTCATCACATGTATACTTTTGAGAGTGGGCCGATGTTTACCAAAAATATGCCATTATTACTATAACTGTTACTGTGTTTTTGTGGTATTCTTTTATAGTGGTTTGCCAATATTTCCATTTCTTCCTCCTCCTGGGCACATAGTAGGAGTACATGTCCCAGCCCCTTGGCTGGGGTTGAGTCATTTGATTAGTTCAGGTGATTGGTTGTACCAAGTGGGCTGGGTCCATATGATCGGTTCTGGCCAGTGTGTTCTGAGTAGGAAATGATATATGTCACCTCTGGGCTAGAGCATATGATTGCTGATGTGAGGGTCTCTGGGGTCCCCTTGCCCTTCTGACATGGTGACGGACAGCTCTGGTGTCTGATCTGTTGGCCTGGATCTCTAAATGATGACAATAAATAGAGTCCCTGATCCCACCAACCCCCAGTGGACAAATAGTGTGAGCAAGTGATAAACCAGTGTTGTTTTAAGGCTCTGGGATTTGGGGTTGTTGTTTCCTCAGCCGAACTTAGCCTGTCCTGACCATGTGGTACTTTGTTTTCCACTTGGAGATTATAATGTGCATTTTGTTATGTAACGCAGCATAGTATTAAATAGTTAGGAGCCCGAACTCGGAACCAGAATACCTGGGTTTGATTCCTGGCTCTGCTGCTTATAGTTGTGTGACCTTAGGCAAAGTGTTCACTTCTGTGTGCTTCAGTTTCCTCATGTGTAATTGGGGACTTAATAATAGTACCAGTGTTACTGGAATGGTCTTGAGAATTTAATGAGTTAATAATATCTGTAAGAAGCCTTGGGCCTCTTGAGTAAAATCAATACATGTACCAGAGAGCTGTGGGAGAACTTAATACTTTGCCCATCTCCAGGCAGGAAGGTGTAAGCCCTCAAATAAGGTCTGTGAAGCAGGTCAGTGACAGGCAGCCTGGTGACTTGGAGTGGACTTCCTACCTACATCAGAAATCCTTCGAATCCTTCTTAGGGAGGGCTGACTGCGAGTCTGGAGCCAGGCACGCTATGCGGGAAGCGTGTAGTGTCCTGGGCTTGGTTAAGGAAAGTTGCTCTATGGGCACAGGGAGTGGTGGAATTTCTAAGATCTGCTTCCTGTCATCATCCCACCCTACATGCAAATGACCTCCTGGACTCGAGCAAGGCCTGTGGCTGCTGTCTTTATTTCTAGCTCCCTGAGCATTCCCTCTTCCTTCAGCTACCTGAAATCCCACGTCTTCCCAGAGGCATTCCTGTCTGATCATTAGACAAATCTGATTTCTTCCTTGCCCCACCCTTTATAAACATCCAGCTCACAGAATGCTCCTATTTTTAACCTCAGGACAAAATGTAGGTACACTCACTTAAGTTAATGTACCTGTGTTCTTTGTTCCATTGTGTCAGTGTGTGTGACTTCATCTATTTTAGGTAACAAGCTCTGAGGCAGGGATTTGGCTTAACTCATTTATACAGGGCTTAGTAAAATGCTCTGTGGAATTAGAGACACCTAATAAATGCTTTAGACTTTCGAATGATGCTGTAATCATTTTAATGAAGGCTGATGTTGTGTGTGTTTAAACAAATGGCATGTTTTCCAGCAACATTCTGGCAAATTAGCAGCTTCTAAATTAAAAAAAAAAAAATCTGTACTTAGAAAATGAATTTTGTAAACTGTGGTAACATGCAGTTATTTATTGCCGAGCTGATTTAAGCAGAGGCTGAAATGCAGTGGTGGAAGCCAAGATTTAATTTTTTGCAATATTTGTTTGTTTTCTGAAACGTTGGTTGGCATAGCAGGGGTTGGGTGGGAAAGGGGGTTAATTTAAAGGCGTTATTGTGAATTTAACGCACGTTTTAAAGAGTTAGTTAAAAACCCTTTATATTAGGTTAGCAGATGTGATTTGGCACCACCTCTTCCCACACATGTGCCCTTTTCATTAGGAATGTGTGCCTGATGTGGTGCAGATGGTATTGAAGCCACTTGGTAATATTTTCCACAACCTGTTTTTAGTAATTAGGCTTGAATTTTGCTGGTTCAAAATACTTGACGTCTTTTGGCAACTTTGTAAAGGGAGGAACTTGAAATGTGGCCAGTGTACCAGCAGAGGGCAGTGTAAGCCAGTGTTTCATTTGCAGTCAGCCTACTGCTGCTGTGTCCACACCCGAGAGCTAGAATGTTCTCATCAGTTTGTTGGAGAGGATGTGATTTCAGAATTTTTTAAAAAATTAATTGAAAACCACCAAGTTTTAAAATAGTCTTTTATTGACCATCTTCTAATAAGAAAATAAATTATCCCGATTTGAGCTGCAGTTTTATATTATAAATTTATTTTTTCTTTATTTCTCTATCAACAAGTATGCATGAATGGCTGTATGAAGGGTATAGTGCTTATGTAAATCATTTTACTAATGCCCTTAAAAGGTGTAATATTTAATTTGGTGATGGATGTTTTTCCTAGCTCGGTAGGAGCTGTGAGGGTTTCAGTTATTTTTATGACGGGGCGGCGGGGGTGGGTAAAGGAAAGGTCATTTCCGGGTTGTACAATCCAGCCAAGTGTCCGTGACCTTCAGTAAAGGTCATTTCCGAGTTACACAATCCAGCCAAGTGTCCGTGACCTTCAGAGAGTAACACCAACAGGCTGCCTCTAGTTGTAGTCCATCGTGCTTTATAACCAGCAGTGTTGCGTTTTTTTCATCATTTTTTCCTCGCCACAGAACTCCTCGGCCAGCCCTGCTCTGCGGCCCCCTCATTCCCTCATTCCTGCTTTCTCCAACTCCAAGAGCAGACCCAGGCCCTGCTTCCCCCCTTCTCCCTTTGCGGCCGCCTCCCTACATGTTCCGCTTACGCCCTCCCTTGTAGTGTCTCCCATCTCCCGCTCTTCTTGCTGTGTTACGGACTGGGTGTTTGTTTCCCCTCAAATTCATACACTGAAGCTCTAACCCCCAGTGTATTTGGAGGTGGAGCCTGTGAGGAGGTGGTGAAGGTTAAATGAAGTCATAAGGGTAGGACCTTGGTCCGATGTGGCTAGTGCCCATATAAGAAGAGGAAGAGACGCCAGAGCTCCGCCCCTCTCTCAGCCACGCGAGGACATGACAAGAAGGCTTTGATCTGTAAGTCAGGAAGAGCGTCTCACCAGAAATCGCCCTGATGGATGCTTGATCTGGGACTTCTGTCCTCCAGAGGTGTGTCTGTTCTTCAGGCCACCCAGTCCGTGGTATTTCATTACGGCAGCGTAAGCTGAGATACCCTCTCATTGTTTTATGGGGATTCGAGGTTCAGAGAAGGCCCCGTGATTGCACCTTGGAAGGCAGCAGAGGCTCTGCTCAAAGGACAGGTAGGCCGAGGATTAGTAGAAAGCCAGGGACTGCTGGAGGTGGGGCTCGCCTAGGCCATCTGAGAGAACGAGCAAAAACTTAGAATGATCGTGGTGCGCTTGATGGAGAGTGAAGAGCGGGACTTGACTGGCACTGAAGAATTGCGGCAATGAGATGGGATAGGTTGGGTGGAGCCTTGAGAACTCGTCTCAGTGGTTTCGCTTTGATGCTGTGGGGAACTTCTCAAGTTGGGAGATGCCAAACCCTTGCGTGCACGTGGATATCAAGGGTCAGCCAAAGCACAGAACAGAGACTGTGCACCTCTTTGGGGTGCCCATTTTTCTGGATGGGGCTTCTTTCTTGGAGGAATTTCACATATGTTTCCATGCGTTTCCTCTCCTCAGTCTTACTAAGGGGGCTTTGGTGGGAAAGTCAAAGGCAGTGGAGCAAAGAGGGCATCATTAAAAGACCATGAGCAGAAACATGAGGAAAGTGGAGGTAAAGTTGGTGTCCCTGTGTGGAGCGGGGGAGGCTTTGGGTCTGCTTGCCCATATTTCCTTCTGGAAAGTTCCAAATGCTGTGCACCTAATGGTTCATTCTTCCCTCGTGGCATTCCTGTAAGACAGGTGGCAGCTTTTCAGCAGATGGTATCTACAGACAGCTTATTAATGTGTGTGGGGGCACAAACAAGTTAGCTGGATGTATCAGGACAGAAACACAGGCCAGCCCGAGACCCTCCAGGCCCCTCGCATTGCCTGCCATGGCGTTATAGGTGCTAGGCAGAGGGGAGCAGCCTTGAGAGAGTGTTGGGGCCTGGGAGGGTGGTGACCGTTGGTATTAATATTTGGCAAGTCATCTTTTGGTTTCTGTCCTGCCACTTGCTAGCTGTGGGACCTTGGGGCTGGCAAGTGTAGCCTCTACTCTGGGTGAACGTTCAGGATCTGTGTTGATGGCCAAGGGAAGAGTAGATATTGGGGAGGCAGACAACTATTTGTTTTTAGATTCTCTCTTGATGAGAAAAAAATAGAAACGTCTGTTGCCACAGAGCAGATGGAACCTTGACTTCTCCTTCCAAGGATTATGTTGCTGATTTTTGTCTATTACCGTGTTTCATAGTCTTAGCATGTTTTGAACATTTATACTTCTTCCCACCTCTGCGACATGGGGACATTTATCACTGTCTGACATGGTCTTATGCATGTGTTTACATGGTTGTTGTCTGTGTTTTGCCTTTGCCACACAAGAAGTTCCATTAGGGCCAGGACCTTGGTCTTTACAGTGTCTCCACACTTACAATGTGCTGGTAGCACTTGATAAAGATTTGCGAATGAATGTCCGGGACCCTGAAGGGGCAGGAGCAAGTTGTACTGTGTGCTGAATGCATCCTCCCCTCCCTGCAGGTGGCTCCCCACGCTCTGGCTCTGTGGTCAGAGATCCATCCTAAAGGACGTGTGTGTCATTGGTTTGTCCGTAGGCACTGCCACGTGGGGGCGCCTCTGCACTTGGAAAGAAGGGGAACACGGTGGGCAGCACCTGGAGGCAGGCGCCTGTGTGCTGCATGTGCTCTGGGCTCAGAGAGCAAAAGTGGAATGTCGCCCGGGCTCCCAGCCCTTTCCCCTGAATGGGCTGTTTTCTGCTGACTTAGTAGCATAGCAAAGCGACTCAGCGAACTCACTGCCTGAGAAAACCAACTACATTTTAGCAACGTGACATGGTCAAAACCAAGAGAGATTTTTAGGAGATTGAAAAGAAGGTGTCTAAGTGGTAACTGACCAAGAATCCGGTTTTTCAGAGAATTAAGTTCGAAGTTATTCAATCAGGAATTTTTTTGTTTGCAACACCAAATTCACTGATTCTAACTAGTGGTGGGAGATAGGGAGCGATTAAGTCAGACCGAAGTATTGAAACATCAGAATGAAAGAAGTTATTTAAAAAGATGTACCCTTTTATGTTCTTCAAGTGCACATGGTAACTAAAACCAGAAACATCTTATAGAAATCCTTCCAGGGACACGTTTTAAGAAAGAAATTTAAATTATATGAAATAATGTACTGATTATTTGTCCATGAATGGAAATTTCTAGATAGAAATTTCTAAAATCAGTTCTGTAAAGTAGTTTAAGCAGTCTCCTTTTCTTTACCCTTTTAATTTTTTTTCATAGTTTAAAATTGCTTACCATTTTCTGAACAGACAATATAATAGCAGAGCTCAGTTGAACTGTGAATTTTAACTAAGTAGAAGCCAAAATGAGGATCTCATTTCTGAAAATGAGATTTCCTGCTTTTTCTGCTTTGGCACTGGTTGGTATGATTCTTTGCCTTTTCCTAAAATGGGATGTTAAAACTTAAGACTATAGCTTCCAGGTTTAAAAAAAGTAATTTGAAACTAATTAAAGTTGATAGTTTAATACTCCTATCCAATAAGTGCTCTTTATATATGTGTAAGCACAATGTTTATACAGTATATAGTGTGTATATTACACAATATGTAATATCCTGAATATGCCCTCAATGAGAGGAAAAAGAAAATATCAAAAAGATTCCCCAAATCTTAACCTTTTTTAAACTGGAATTTGAATGCTATGTACTTGTTTAGTTAAAACATTCTAGCAAAAAAAAAAAAAAAAAAAATCGCTACTTAGTAGCAACACAGTAACACCCTTGGACTGCATGAAATGTTATTGCTATGTTGATTTTACAAGGTTTTGACCTATTAGCATAATATAAAAACTGTAAGTCCTTTAAGTTCCATCAAACAGGATTCACGGACCCACTATAACTTAAAATAAGAGAATATTTTCCAGTTGGGCCATGCAAACACTGATTACTGTAACAGAGATACAAATGTTGAAGTATATTTCTGAATTTTAAAGTCCAAAGTGATAAACAGTTATTTTACATTAAACAGATTTCCCTTTGATCTCATTATATATGTATTTAAACTTACATTTAGATCTTCATTTAGGATTCCTTTTTTCCAGGTTAATATTAAGTTGATTTTAAGAGCGTAAAAGAAAGTAAAACCATTTTTCTCCTTTTCTCTAAAAGTGAATTTAATGGGAAATACCTAAATAAAAAAATCTAAACTATTTTAAGAATGTTCTTAGTGGTGAGAATTATTATGGTAGCACATTGAGAGCGAGGGAAAATGCCTCATAAATACCTAGTTTAACAACTGTGGTTTTAAATAATCGTGAAAAATAACATGACTGTTAGAGGGAAATATTAAATATTCATGAAAATATGGACTTCTATTTGAGACATAATAAAGTTGAAATTCAGGGTGATAGAACAAAGTACATCTCTCAAAAGTATATAAAACTAAGAATAATGTTATTTCACCTGATAAAATTAGAAAAATAGTAATAATTTTAATTAACTTTTAAATAAAACTACTAAAACAAAAAACATTTTGTAGAATAGAAAAAATCAAGAACTCAACTTGGAAAAGAGAAAGACAATTAGGGGATGAGGAGGCATGGCTGAAAGTCAGGTTCCAGGGCCCAGCCAGGGTCAGTCTGGGCTCCATCACTTACTGGCCTTGTGGTCTCGGGGAAGTTAAGCAGCTAAGCCTCATTCCTCTCCGCTGTTACGGTGGGAGTAATCATTCCTGTTTTAGAGAGTGTTGTGATGTCCGGACGAGATGTTTCAAACACAGAGTAAGTTCTCAGTCTTCATATAGATAGAATAGGAAAATGTTAAATTTACATTTAACATTTGTTACACTAAAATAATCTCCCTTTGGCATGTAATTGGCCCAAAATTATATTAAAAGTTAATTGTAGATACTTAACACCTTGATTTGGTAATGTTTAAAGTTATGAAAAACAGGCTGAATGTGGTGGCTCACACTTGTAATTCTAGCACTTTGGGAGGCCAAGGTGGGAGGATTGCTTGAGGCCAAGAGTTCAAGACCAGCCTCAGCAACATAGCGAGACCCCCATCTTTGCAAAAATAAAAGAAATTGGCTGGTCATGGTGGCATGCACTTGCAGTCCTAACTACTCAGGGAGCTGAGGCAGGAGGATCACTTGAGCCCAGGAGTTCAAAGTTACAGAGATCTATGATGACTCCACTGTACTCCAGCCTGGGCGACAGAGCCAAGACCCTGTCTCTAAAAATAAGTAAATAAATAAAGTTATTAAAAATAAGACGAATGGACAAAGTAAGCAGTTATTGAAGAAATTGGGGGAAACCCAATGTTAAAATTGCATTTCGGCTGGACATCAGCATCTTTGATAAGCAGAAAGGTTTATTGTTCATGACGAAGATGATGATGATGGTGAGAAGTTAGCATTCATTGAGTTCATAAGGTATGCTAGGCACTGTAAGCACTACACAGTCAGTGTCTTATTTTCTTATTTAATCTTAACCTCAGCCTGATGAGGTAGGTCCAGTCATTAACTGATAAAGCTGAGGAAACTGTGGTTTGAAGAGGTTGAGTAACTTGCCAGGATTCACAGTGGATATTAGGATTGCAGCCCTGGCAGGCTGCCTCTGGAACCTTGACTCGTGACTGATGTCGGCACCATGATGGATTTGAGGGTGACTGTGGTTAGATTAATAGGGACCCAAATCTAACACGGACCTTTGGGGCTAAATGGTATAATTCCACCATTGAGTTTCTTGTTCCCATCATGTCTCAATCAATTTCTCTCTTCTCATATTTTACTATGTGCAGTGAGGAAGAACCAAGCTGCTCCTTCAACAGTTTGCTTAGAAATCTCCTCAGCCAAATAGCCAGTTTTATCACTTGCCAATTCTAACTTCCACAAACACTTGAACATGAGCACAGTTCAACCAAGTTCTTTGCCACATTGTAACAAAGATTGCTTTTTCTTCATCATCCAACAACATGTTCCTCATTTCTGTCTGAGCCTTCATCAGAATGGCCTTTACCATCCCTCTTTCTACCAGTATTGTGTACAGGATTATTTGTGTGTTGTCTAAGAAGAGGGAAGCTTTTTATACATCTCTCCTCTTTGCTCTCTTAGCCCTCACAGAATCACCTGTCAAAGTCTCTTTCCAGCAGTACGGACTTTGTCTAGCATTCACCTTCCAGCTTCTGCCCATTACTTAGTTCCAAGGCCACTTCCACACTTTTAGGTATTTGTTAAGACAGCACCCCACTTCTCAGTGCCAATTTCTCTTAGTTCGGGCTGCTATGATAGAATGCTGTAAATTGGTATTTATTTATTTCTCGTTTTGGAGACTGGGAGGTCCAAGATCAAGGGGCTAGCACGGTCGGGTCTGGTGAAGGCCCCCTTCCTGGTCTGCAGATGGCTGTGGTTTTGCTGTGTCCTCGCATGGCGGGGAGAGGGAGAGGAAGCTGGCTGGGTGTGGTGGCTCGAGCCTGTAATCCTGGCACTCTGAGGAACTGAGGTGGGAGGATCGCTTGAGCTCGGGAGTTCATGACCAGCCGAAGCAAGAGCGATACCCCATCTGTACAAAAAAATAGAAAAATTAGTTGGGCGTGGTGGCGTGCATCTACAGTCTCAACTACTAGGGAGGCTGAGGCAGGAGGATCACTTGAGCCCAGGAGTTGGAGGCTGCAGTGAGCTACGATGATGCCAGTGCATTCTGGCCAGGGTGATAGTGCAAAGACTTTGTCTCCAAAAATAAAAAATAAAAATAAAAGAATGAATTTATCCTGCGTGAGCCCACAGAATGCAAATAGTGGTTTAGTGGAATAGTGATGGTTTAGCAGGTGAAAATAACAGAGTTCCAACAGAGGAGAATCAGAAGACCAGTCCCAGAAACAGAGATAGGCCTCCTTTTCCTTGGGGGATGGTAGGAAATGGTTTGGAAGTAGAAAGAAAAGGAGACACTCCTTAAACAAACCTGATGAGACTTTATCACACTCACCTCCAACTTTGATCCCTGCAGCAAGAAGCACTACTATTAAAGTTGGAACTTACTAAAGTTTTCTCATGTAGTTAGGAAAAGAAAAGATGTATTCAACGATGGAGCCTCTAGGTCTATTTACCTGCAACCTTGTTGGACCCCCATAGCAAGAAGAGAGCCACCAATAGCATTTATTAATGTATTGCCAGCTTTACTTATAGGACATAGGGCGCCAGTAGGGAAGCTAGCTCCTAACGGTAGAATATCTCAGTATCCAAAACGATTTAGCAATATGGAGGAGAGATTTGTAGAAAATATATGAGTTGGAGTTTAAAAAGTGATGAAACTTTTGGAACACGATACCTGTTGGAACCGCCCTCGGCTGCCATGACCCCACATTATTGCTCTTTCACAGAAATTGTAGCCATGCGGATGTTAACCCTAAGTGGCTGTTAAGCTCCATTAAGGGACATATTTTCAGACCGCCTTGGTTTTCAAGGCTCTGTCTGTCAACGTAGGGTGTCTAATCTGTATGAGGGGACTAATGCTATCTGTCCTTCAGAAGCTGTCAGGGAGACAGCCACTGGAAGGCAGGGGCTTGTCCGGGTAATTGCTGGAAGGAAATAAAGGCCCTTTGTCAAGCTCTTCCATTTACCTCCCACATTCCCACTAGGAAAAAGGTAGGAAGGAAGGAGAAAGGGAGTATGCAAGAATACTCAAGACTGGTTTTTCCTTTTTAAAACTGACACTGTAAAAGGCCTTGATGAAGGAAAACAAAAGCAAGGAGGAAACATGACAAAGACAAGAAGGCTACGTTTTCGTACTCCTTGTTTCATACAGAAAAATGGCCTCTTGCCTGCATTCGTCCTGGTTCGGAATTTTGTCAAATGATTACATTCTGAAGCTTATTATACTAAGTAAATTTTTCTCTGCTTAGAAGCAAGAGATAATTAACGGTACGCAAAAGGTCTTTATTTTATGTGACTTTTTCCTTGGAAAATGGGGAGGTTGGTTATTAATGCAAACTAGCAGTGCCTTTCTGAACCATGTTATTTTCTGAAGTAGTGTTGTACCACTCTCTCTATATTTTTTAATCCTATTCTGGTAAATGTGGTTTCCTCAAAAATAAAAGCAAACAAAAAGGAAAGTCCCCAAACAGCCCAGAAAGAGAATTAGGGCTCACTTTTGAGGACTATTCTCATTCAGATGTGGTCATGTCTGCTTTGCCCTCTGAAATTAAATGTAATATGATTTTTCACTTTTAAAGTGAGTTCTTAAAATCAGAGTGAGACCCCATCTCGTTGTAGCAACATGATTTACCCAGCTTTTAAGGATGATGCTGGTTCTTGATCATTAATGTATAGATTATTACTGTTATGACTTGTTGAAAAACAAAACCAAACCTGGTTAAATCCATTATTTGGAATTACAAAACAGATAGTTTATAACATTCAACTATTTTTTAAAACTGAATTTTATCAAATTGATTAGTGTGAGTTACAGAATAAAGAGAAGAAAAACACATATTAGGTTAAATAGAGGGATCTGTGTTTTCTGAAGGGTAGCAAAATTTCCCAGGGTACATCACCCTTATAATGCTACTGTGGGGAAGTTGTTAACTCTTTTTAAAATTCTACTTCTAAGGATATTTGTCATCATCAGAGGTAACCTTTTCTCTTGCTTCGGATGTGTTAAGTCTTTACACTTATTAATTCTTTTATGTAGTGTTTGTAGTTTGTAGAAGGAAATTGATTTTCTTGTAATGGGAAAATCATCACTCCTATTATGACATAAAACTTTAATTTGATGTCTCCTCCACTGACCCAAACTAATTACAACAAAAACATGTTAACAAAGTGAGTAAAGTTCTTTCTTTCATGCATCAATTTTACTACTCTGGGCTGCCCTAGAAAGTCTTAAATGAAGGTGCTGCTCTGTTACCCTGGGACTCTGCGTGTGCGTGTGTGTGTGTGTGTGGAATAACCACTGTGACAGGCTGTGAAATATAGATGCTCATGGTGAAACCTGAAGTCCTCAGATCATCAGCTTCTAAGGAGTAAAGAAATATTAAAGGGGTTTATCAGTAATGGTCAGAACACACAACAGCTGAAAACATGGGCATAGCTTCCTCTTTAATTTGGGCAGCTTGGAATGCACCTCCCCAAATGAAACGGAAATAGTAAAATTTAAAAGCTTTTATGAGTGCCCAGCTCAGCTGCACCTGGCTGCCCTAATTGCCTTCAACCCAGTCATTACTGGGGAGGCAAGATGTTTAGCCACCAACAGCCCTTATTAATGTATAATGGGAATTTACTTGTAAAACAGAATTATTGGGATTGCATGATGTCATAAAGACAGAGTGCTGACATTTTGGATTGTTTTATATAGGTATGCTGAATTATAATTTAGAAGTAGAATATTCTTTTGGTTATTAATCACAATTTGGTACAACCTCAATGTGGGTTAGGCGTATGGAGACATAGAATTCATGATTGTAATGCTCTTCTATTAACAGCTGTGTTTCTGCAAATGCATGTAATTTTCATGAATTATCTATAGGAAAGTCTTCTCTAGTACTTTGCAGATGTGCAAAAACTGACCACAGCAGGTGTAAATAAATGAAACCTTTTAGCAAGACTGCTTCCCAGATTTCCGTAAAAATGTCCAAGCCTCACAATTATAAAAATGCCTGCAAATTTTCTTCTTGGTATCAATGATAGAAGAAATGGGATACATTAATTTTGCTGGACCTCAAACTTGGAATCTGTCAATATGGCCCTGTGATTAATGGGTACAGATTTTACCTGCCTCGTAAATATAATGGGCCTTGATTACTGGGCTCAGTTTGCAAAACAATAGTTAACATAATGTCAGCACTTCCATTGTAAACCCAGTTTTTGGAGAGGTTTGTAACTTGGTCATAAAAAATCACTCGGGATGGCACTTTGAATATGGGGTCTTAGTCTGGGGGAACAATGACATTTTAAGAAATAGATTTAAGGCCGGGCGCAGTGGCTCACGCCTGTAATCCTAGCACTCTGGGAGGCCAAGGTGGGCGGATTGTTTGAGCTCAGGAGTTCGAAACCAGCCTGAGCAAGAGTGAGACCCCGTCTCTACTAAAAATGCAAAGAAATTAATCAGACAACTAAAACTATATAGAAAAAATTAGCCGGGCATGGTGGCACATGCCTGTAGTCCCAGCTACTAGGGAGGCTGATGCAGAAGGATTGCTTGAGCCCAGGAGTTTGAGGTTGCTGTGAGCTAGGCTGACACCACGGCACTCACTCTAGCCTGGGCAACAGAGAGAGACTCTGTCTCAAAAAAAAAAAAAAAAAAAAAAAAAAAAAAAAAAAAAAAAAAAAAAAAAAAAAAAAAAAAAAAAAAAAAAAAAAAAAAAAAAAAAAGAAATAGATTTAAGTGTTCCAGTTACCTATTTATAGGTTTATGAAGACCTAAGCAGCATGTAAAAATTTCAAGTTTTACATGCTTTAAGGAGTAAAATTTTAAATAATAGGGTTTCTTATCACTGATTTTGTTCTGTTTTTTTTCCTAAGGAAATACTCTATGGTTAGAGATAAGAGCATTCATTTTAAACCAAAAGGGAACATTTTAAACATGTTATAATACATATCCGGAGACATTTAAAAAATCATTCAGTATTAATGTTTTTGGGACTTTATGCCAGTTAGTCACATAAAATCATATGTTCTAGGTGCTTATCAATAAAAATTCCAGGAGAAAACTTGATTTTGCAGCTTTGGAAAGTATAGCGTGAAGTGGGCCACCTTGGCTAAGATGTCTTAGTCTGTTTTCTGTTGCTTTTAACACAATACCTGAAACTGCGTAATTTACAAAGTAAAGGAATTAATTGTTTTACGGTTTTGGTGGGGGGCTGCATCTAGTGAGGGCCTTCCTGCTAGTTCCTGCCCTGTGCCGTAGTGTCCTGAAGTAGCACAGGGTACCACCTGGCAAGGGGGCTGAGCATGCTGACACGCTAGTTCACGTCTCTCTTCCTCCTCTTATAAAGCCACCAGTCCCACAATAACCCATTAATCCATTAACCCTGCGGTCCTCAACCCCTGGCAGAGCTCCACGGCCCTGCCCACATCTGTGGAAAAATTGTCTTCCATGAAACTTGGGGCGGCGGGGAGACACGCACAGCAGGAAGTGAGTGGCAGGTAAGTGAGTGAAGCTTCACCTGTACTTGCAGCTGCTCCCCTCCCCATCACCCGCATCACCGCCTGAGCTCCGCCTTCCACGAAACCAATCCCTTGTGCCAAACAGGTTGGGGACCAACCCATTAATCCATTAATGGATTAAGCCATTCATGAGGGCAGAGTCCCCTTAGCCCAGTCACCTTTTAAAGGCCCCATCTCTCAATACTGCCACAATGGGGATTAAATTTCAACATGAGTTTTAGAGGGGACAAACCATAGCAGAAAACAAACATCCTTTTTGGATTAGAGCATAAATTGCCTCTTGTTTCGAAGTGGGAGAAAGTCTGCCAAGACCTGCTCCAGGCCAGCTCCATGCGCCTCTTGAGGCCTTGCGGTTGTGTGATGCTTACCCAGCATGGGGGGTGTCATCTTCACAAGGTTGAGATTTCTTACGTGTCCTTCCTGACTGTGCGTGGAAGAACCGAAGGAACCCGTACAATTTTTAACAGGCAGTACTTCACGTTTGGGAGAGCAAAGACAGGAAGCCAGGATTGACTTGGTTGGAATTTGAGGGAAGTTGGACGGGAGGCTGCGGTCAGAACCCATACTTCTGAAGTGGGTGTTCAGTTCCCACAATTTACTTGACTTGTTGGATGGCTTAAGAGTTTTAATTTAAAAAGTCATCTTACAGTACTTTGTAATTGGTTCCAAAGCCGCTAGTTGGCCTGATCTAAACGGGTTTCTTTGTTCGTTTGTTTTTGTTTTGGGGATTGAGGGGGAGACTGGGTTGTACCGTAAAATCAGCAAAGTAAGACTGTTAAATCCACAGTGACAATGGACATGTTTTGAGTTTTCCTTCTCCTTCTCTCCTTCTTTCCTTCCGTGGAAAATAGGATATTTCCTTTAATGCAGCTGTAACCAACCATTAAAAGAAAAAAACAAAAATCTTGGAGACCCCAGCACCAAGGAGGCTTTTCTGAAATCTTCAGAAGGCAGTAGAAAGTGTTGGGGCAGTGTGGTGGTTATAAGACTGGTGTATTTTTCAGTACTGTTTGTAAAGCCTGAAATATCTATCAAAATGCACTCATGACTGTTTTCTGCCCTCATTCAATAATCCTGGAAAGGAACAAACTATTTTCTTTATATTGTTAGACTTGTTATCATAAAATGTGAAGAAATGTGGAAGCAATACCTATAATTCTTAGGTTGGCGGGCATTATTAGACCTACCAGTTTGCTTGAGTAATAACATAGGGCCCTGAATGAACTGCCTGGGTCAGTGGACGAGGCTTTTGTTTGAATAACTGCACACATAGAGAACTTTAAAAATGTCTGTGATGACCTCAGGGTTGCAGCAGCAATAGCATTAATTGATACAGTGATAAGTTTATCGAAAAATACAAAATATTATAATGCAGCACATTTGACACTTCATATGTTATGTGTTTTAGTCCTCACAATAAACCATGAAGTTTTGGAAACTGAGCCTTGGAAAGTTTTCATACATTTTCTAAGATCATGTAGCTCATGAGCTGTGTGGAGCGGGGCTGGGAACTCAGGTCTGTCTTATTCTAAAACCCATGACGCACCTGTTTTATATCAGTAACTCAGGAGAAGTGCTCATTAGTAAAATGCTTATAATTATTTTAATTAATTAATTCAGTAAATACATATTGAGCACTCATCATGTGGCAGGCCTTGTGGATTCTGGGCTTACAGTAGGACAAGACAGCCTTAAAGAGCTCGTAGGTGAGTTGGGCAGGGCACGAAGTTAACGGGAAGCTGCCGGCTGGACTTGAGGGCTGAACTGAGAGGCATGCAGAGCCAAAGAGGGCACGTGGAGGAGGCACTTGATCTAGATTTTGGGGTTCAGGTAAAACTTCCCAGAAGCTAAAAAGCGGGAAGGGAATAGCCCCAGACAGGTGGAGGGGATTTGGATAGGGAATAGCATTTTAATCTGCAAGTACAGCAAATGGAAGAAGCACTTAAGTAAGTAAGGGAGAGAGGCTGGAGCGCTCGCCAGTGGTCAGCAATGGAAGGGCCTCAGACCAGAGTGCGAGCAGCTTTGGCTTTCTTATGGGCTGTGGGAAGGCGCTGGGGGTTCTGAGCTGGGCCTGGGGGGATCCAGTGAGCATCTGAGAAGCTGAGCCTGGCTGCCTCGTGGAGCGCGCAGCAGCCGGGAGCAGGGCTCGGAGTGGCCTCCGGTGAGGCTTGGCAGGTGATTCACAGCCCTTGGTCATTTGTGGGACATGAGGGGTCAGACCCAGGGAGGAGCCGAGGAGGGCTCTTAGGTCGCTGGGTGGATGTGTGCCTTTTACCAGGAGAGGATCACAGGAGGGGCCAGGGCAGGGGAGCTTCGGACATACCGGAGCCTGGGGAGCTACTGGTCAGACATGTCTGATGGGCAGTCAGAGCCGGAGGAGGAGATTCGAGATCTGTCACGGTGCAGATATTAACTAAAACCACAGGACAGGAAAGAATGTGTGGCGTGAGAGGAGAGCACATAGGAAGCTGCCCTGGGACAAGGACACACCAAGGCTGGGCAAAGAAAAGGGAGTCTGCGCAAGAGCCGAAGGAATGGCCAGAGGCAGGAGAGCAGTGGGAGCAGGGAAGGGGGGTTGCAGTGAGGAGTGCTGAGCAGTCCCGTGAAATGTTGCAGAGAAACCAAATATGCAAGAACGACGTCCTCCCCCGCCTCCCATTGTGTGCTTTGTCTTGAAGGACGTGAGTCTTGGGCATGATTTGTCTGAAAAATGCTAGCAAATCATGGTGCATTTGGTCAGAGGGGACTGCTTTAGCAGTCCTTAAAGTTTTAAGTCTCTGCATGCTTTTGCATAATCATCAAACATTCTCTATTCTAAAACAGCCTAGGGACTTTTAAATAAACATATTTGCTATCTCAAAATTTAACATTTTTAGGTTGAAAATAATTTTTGAGATCAACTTGTCTAGCCCCTTAATATTACCCTCAGTCACTGATTTATTCAGTAAACATTTATTGAACTGTTATTATCAGCCAGGGATGCAGATTATTAGGAGCTTTACTATAGTGATCTTGTTAAGAAAATATGAGTGTAGAGCTTTGTTGTTATGAGAATAGCATAACATGTGAATTAATAGAAACATAAGATTCAGTCTGGGTTCTGCATCCCCGCCCCCCCGAAGATGGAAAAACAAAATATATGGACTCATCTTCTACAAGGTTTTGAGTATCTCAAACTCCCTGGCTTTTATGTTTTACTCAGTTCTTTTTTTTTTCTTTTTGGAGATGGGGGTCTCGCCCTGTTGCCTGGACTAGAGTACAGTGGCATCATTGTAGCTCACAGCAACCTCAAACTCCTGGGCTCAAGCCATCCTCCTGCCTCAGCCTCCCAGAGTGCTAGGTTACAGGCATGAGCCACCATGCCCAGCCTTTACTAAATTCTCATATGTCAGTGCTGCCTTGGGCCTTGTCCCCCAACCCCTCCAATGGGGTCAAGGGTAAGGCATGAGGCAGTGGCCACTCCAGTGCTCTAGGTGCCACCCGCTTGTCCACGTGCATGGATGCTGTATCCCATAGCCCCAGGTCCCTTCCAAGTCCCTAAAACCCTGCCGAGGCAGCGTGGGTAGATATGGCAGGTGCTTGCCGTATTGGTGCTGGTTATGACCAAACCTTGATAAAAGCATCTGGTGCCCAGAGTGCTGGATTCTTCCCTTCGTGCTCATCCTTGGCCCCTCCCAGGAGCCTCCCCACACCTCCCTCCAAGCGGGAGCTAGTTCCTCCAAGTGGGTCGCTCTGTCTTCCACATGCTATTTATCTGCATGTGTTTTCCTTGTCGTCATGTTATGATCATAGGACGGTGCGTCCGCTGCAGGCTTACTGGGGAGTGGCAGCACTCAGCTTAGTGTATCCCCAAACCTTAACCTGATTGGATCACATTCCAGCTGTGTTCTCCATCCACTGCCCTCAGGTCAACAGAGCAAGGTATCCTCTAGCTATGCCCGCTGCTTTTCCTGTGCTGGTCCCCATAGAGTTTTCTTGACTTTTCCCCAAATTTACCAATTTACTACTCTATTTCTTCTAAGGAACCTTGTTATCTTTCCCTCCTTAATACAGGCATACCTTGTTTTACTTCATTTCACTTTATTGTGCTCTGCACATACTGCGTTTTTCATAAGTTGAAGGTTTGTGCCAGCTTAAGTCGAGTAAGTCTATCAGCACCATTGTTCCAATAGCGTGTGCTCACTTCATGTCTCTGTCACATTTCGGTAATGCTCACAATAGTCCAGACTTTTAAGTTATCATATTTGCCATGGTGACCTATGATCAGTGATTTTTGATGTTACTATGGTCATTGTTCGGGGCACCACAGTGTGCACTCATGTAAGACAGCAAACTTAACGTTGTGTGTGTTCTGACTGCTCCACTGAGCTGTGGCCATTCCCCCATCTCTCTCCCTTTCCTCGGGCCTCCCTATTCCCTGAGACACAATATTGAAATTAGACCAATTAATAACCCTACAATGGCCCCTAAGTGTTCAAGTCAAAGGAAGAGTCAAAGGAAGAATCTCTCACTTTCAATCAAAAGCTAGAAATGATTGGGCTTAGAGAGGAAGGCATGTCAGAGCTGAGATATGCTGAAAGCTAGGCCTTTTGCACCAAACAGCCAGTTGTGAATGCAAAGGAAAATTCTTAAAGGAAATTAAAAGCACTACTCCAATGAACACACGAATGATAAGAAAGTGAAACAGCCTTATTGCTGATATGGAGAAAGTTTGAGTGATCTGGATAGATTAAACCAGCAACAGTATTCCCTTAAACCAAAGCCTAATGCAGAGCAAGGCCCTGACTCCCTTCAGTTCTATGAAGGATGAAAAAGGTGAGGCAGCTGCAGAAGAAAAGTTAGACGCTAGCTAAGGTTGGTTTGTGAGGTTTAAGGAAAGAAGCTGTCTCTATAACATAAAAGTACAAAGTGAAGCAGCAAGTGCTGGTGGAGAAGCTGCAGCAAGTTATCAGAAGCTCTAGCTAAGATCATTGATGAAGGTGGCTACTGAACAACAGATTTTTGATGTAGTTAAAATAACCTTATATTGGAAGAAGATGCCATCTAGGACTTTAATAGCTGAAGAGGAGAAGTCAATATCTGATTTCAAAACTTCAGAGGGCAGGCTGAATATTTTAAGCCCACTGTTGAGATCTGTGTTTTAGAGAAAAGATTTCCTTTCAAAATATTATTGCTCCTGGACAATGTATCTGGTTTCCCAAGAGCTCTGATGAAGATGTACAAGGAGCTTTACTTGATTTTCATGCCTGCTAACACAACATCCATTCTGCAGCCCGTGGATCAAGGAGAAATTTTGACTTTCAAATCTTATTGTTTAAGAAATACGTTTTGTAAGGCTGTAGCTGCCATGGGTAGTGATTCCACTGATGGATGTGGGCAAAGTCAATTGAAAACCTTCTAGGAAGGATTCTCCATTCTAAATGCCATTAAGAACATTTGCGATTTGTGGGAGGAGGTCAAAATAGCAATATTAATAGGAGTTTGGGAGAAGTTGATTCCAAGTCTCATGGATGACTTTGAGGAGTTCAAGACTTAAGTGAAAGAGGTAACTGCTGATGTGGTAGAAATAGCAAGAGAACTACAATTAGAAGTGGAGCCTGAAGATGTGACTGAATTGCTGCAATCTCATGACACAACTTGAACAGATGAGGAGCTGCTTCCTATAGATGAGCAAAGAAGGTGGTTTCTTGAGATGGAATCTACTCCTGGTGAAGTTGATGTGAACATTGTTGAAATGACAGCAAAGGATTTAGAATATTACATCAAATTAGTTGACAAAGCAGTGGCAAGGTTTGAGAGGATTGACTCCAATTCTGAAAGAAGTTCTACTGTGGGTAAAATGCTATCAAATGGCATTGCATGCTACGGAGGACTCTTTTGGGAAAGAAGAGTAAGTTGCGGGTGTCGGGCAGGTGGGAGGGGGAGGAGGGGATGGGTATATTCACACCTAATGGGTGCGGTGTACACCGTCTGGGGGTTGGACACGCTTGAAGCTCTGACTCGGATGGGGCAAAGGCAATATATGTAACCTAAACATTTGTACCCTGTAATATGCTGAAATAAAAAAGATTAAAAAAAAAAGTAAATTGATGTGGCACACTTCATTGTTGTCTTATCTGAAGAAATTGCCACAGCCACCCTGACCTTCAGCAGCCACCATCCTGATCAATCAGCAGCGATCAACTTTGAGGCAAGGCCCTCCACCAGCAAAAAGATTACAAGTTACTGAAGGCTCAGATGATCACCAGCATTTTTTAGTAATAAAGTATTTTAAAATTAAGATATGTACAGTGTTCTCTTAGACATAATGCTATTGCATACTTAATAGAGTACACTTTAGTGTAAACCCAACTTTTATACGCACTGGGAAACCAAAAAGTTTGTGTGGCTCTCTTTATTGTGATATTTGCTTTATTGTAATGATCTGGGACTGAACTGAGTTATTTCTGTAGATTACCTCTCTGGTCCATGATGATAGCTGAACAGAGAGCATGAACAGACAGCAGAACATAGTAAAGGCATAAGCAAGCCTAAATCGGAACTAAATGAAACACCCTGTTATTGAACAACCAGGCGAAGATTTTTCTAAGCTCCCAAATTCCATTTGTAAACCAATGCTGTCAGTAATGGTTATTAATAGCATGTTGGGTGTCATGATGAGATTATAAGAAGCAAACGTTTGAAACAGGGCTTGCTGACACTAAGTAGAATTAAATATTTCAAGTTCTTGAGTTCATCAACAAGCATTTATTGATTTGCTTGTGGTTGTCCAATAGTATTTGCTAACCCAAGGGTAAATTCTCATTTTTTGTTTAGGTGTCTTGTTAGTTCCATGATTTCTCATAATGAATTCTTTTAAGTGATTTTATTTGATTTCACCCCCTGTGGCTTAGTTTTCCAGTATTTCTTGTTGTTCTATACCAATGTCAGAGAGAAATGGGATTGAAGAAGTATTTTGAGTTAAGGAGTGATTAAAAACAGAGGCAGGAGGCAGCTCTGTGTGGTGGTAGGGGCTGCAATGGGATCCGGTGGTCAGAGTTCGAGTTAGGAAAATTTTTTAAATTATCAGGATCTTGGATTTCTTATCTGCAAAGAAAGGTGATGGGACAACATGATGTTTCAGGTCCCTATCAGCTCTAAAAGTCTATTATTCTAGTTATTCCAGAACTAGAATCTTTTTGTTCCTATACATGGACATTTTCATTGGCTTGAATATCTGTTCAAAGTACGGGGGAAGGTGAGACTTTCCACCAGTGCTCAACTGATCTCCTACATCTCTTCTTGTCCAGTATTTTCCACTTTCCACAATTTTTTATTATTGCCTAGTGGTGCAAGAAAATGGGCAGGAATACAGTATCTGGATTCACTGTTCACAGATTTTTCATTTTTTCTATTCTGTCTTTGAAATTCAGACTCTTGTTATGGCATCAAGAAAAAAAAACCTGAGTAGACCCTTTGCATTTTATATTTCATGTCAAATGGCCCTTTCTCTATTAGCCTAGCAATTAAGAGTTGGTTACAGAAAAATAATCGCGTAGTAATATCTTGTTTTCACAAAACAATTTTCTTTGCCTTTTGAATAGCAATGTAGCTTTCTTACCACAAGAGGGCAGCACAGGTGATTGAATGAAGGAAGTGACTTCTGCAAAAATAATGACATTTGGGACACTAGTTTCTAGCTTACAAAGGGTTTGCCTACGCATGTGTGATTGTCTCAGCAGTTCTCTGTGATGGGTAAAGCATGCATAATTACTCCCATTTTGTGGATGGAGAAACTAATGCTAGAAAGGCTTAAAGATGACTTACATACAGTTGCACAACTAACAAATGCCCATCCAGTGCTTGAATCCAGGTTTCTTTCCACTATACCACCCTGCCCATGAATGGGACATTACCATCATCTAAGCGACCTCCTAAAGTAAATCTGGGAGCATGTACAAAGCTAAAAAACCATCTGTTCTATGGCAACAGTTCCGATTTTTTCATCTGGCTTAACATTTTTTGAAAGCTTTCAAGACCCCCGTGTTTTCTTCTGTTCCAGAAAGATGGGAAAGGCTGGGAAATATTTGTCTCATAAGTCCCATGCACAGCCATCATTGCAGTCTCATTCGTTTTGAACTAGATTATGGAGCGGGTCTTAAGTATTGGTAGTTAGGAGAAGGCGAGGAGCACGAGAGGGGGTAAAGTGAAGGACCAGCCAGCGCCCAGCTGTGCATAATCCAGATGACCAGTTTCCATGGGGAGCGTGGACGTTCCCTATGGACTGCAGAGCTCCAGCTCTTCAAGTAATTTCAGAGGAGACAGCAGAACATAGTAAAGGAATAAGCAAGCCTAAATCAGAACTAAACGAAACACCCTGTTTGGAACACCCAGGTAAAGATTTCTCTGAGCTCCCAAATTCCAAGACCTAACACGGGTGGCCTGCAGGCAATCAGACAAGTGGTCACTTTCCTGGACGACTTACATACAGAATTTATTCTAAAGGGATATTGCCACTTTTTTGTAGTTAAGGTGATTGTATCAGGTAATTAATTTTAGTGCTTTTATTTGTCGAAGAAAAGAAAAAAGGCTCAAGTAGCAGCCTGTGGTTATACCAGTTGCCCAATGATTCATGAATTCAGATCTAAAACCAGAGAAGGTATGATCAATATGTGAAAAATAGGCGCTGCCTAATTGCCTTTTTAAATCAGTAAAATAATTAAAGCCTTTATCGTCGGGCCAATTAATGTACTGCACATCTGTATGGTTGGCTTAATAAGGAAAATGCTTGAGAAAGATAAAATTACAAGACCAAAAACAACTAATAGCTGAAAAAAATTTCTGTGCAGTTGATTAATTGTTCTCCTCTTTTTCTCTTAAGAGACTAAACATTTAGTAAATCTTCGAGCCCATACAGTTCCAGTTTAGTCAGCATTCCCATTGTAAAGTGCCAGCGTTATAATTTTTCATTCATCATTTTCTTAGATTCCAATGTAAGTGTCATTGTTGTGTTTAGTGAAAGAATACAAATATTTATTTTAAATGTTCTTTAAACAGATTCTTAGAGGAGGGTAGAGCTCTCTAATGCTCTGCAGCTGGGTTTCAGGACTTTAAAATTGGTTGTCGTCTGCATACTAAGTCCTCTGCAAATACTCAGCTGCAGAGAGCAAAATCCCCCTTGACAAGAAGTCTCTAGATATGGATTTATGCAATAGGATGTAATGTTTACTTTGGACCTGCTATGATCTACCTGGGAAAATTTCTCTATTATACCTTTATTAAAAAGTTCTAAATACATGTTTACACAGTGTTTTCTTAAACATGGAAACATCTGTGTAAGGAATCATTAGCTTATTCATTTCCACAAGGGATTTTTTTTTTTTTTGTAGAGAGAAAGACAGCAAGTATGTAAGCAAACCAGAGAAAAGGTATGAGCATAATTTATTGAGAATTAACACTCTGAATTCTGGTTGGATTTTCTTTCATTCTCATGTTGGTGCAGATGGATAACATAATTGTTACCCTAACCAGAATTTAGAATTCGCATCTCATTCTCATTTCCTTAAACATTTTTAGAATTTCATCGGTCGTTTTAGTGAAGCCTGTCATGGGAGGAGTTGGTATTGGCTTTTTTTCTTCTTTTTCCTTCTGGTTAGCCTGCATTGAACCTTTGGCCTTACCCCAAGTGTATGGGTGGTACATGTTTTTAAGTTGATATATCAATGTTGAATTTTTATTGTCACAGTTTCTGTTCATGCTCCTTTCAAACCTTTCATTTATTTGTTTCTGAGCCTTGGATATCTCATAAAAATGTCACCATTGTGGTTGAACATTAAGCACCTTCCCATTTTGCTCTGGGCCGTTGAAATAAATTTGGACCAGGTGCTCTCCTCATAATGGAGCCCCTTGAAGTGCTCTGATAATGAGCTGGGAGCGGAAGCTGTCAGCCTTCAGCTGGCTTGAAGAATGCAATTAGAGCAGTTTTAATACTGCAGAGGGACCCCATCCAATCAAGGCCATTCGAGTTAAACCAAGTCTAGAATCCTAAACATGGACCTTTAAGCATGTGAGCTTTGTCTCTGCACTGAGAACAGGAAGAAGGCATTCTCGTACAATGGATCCGTTTTGAGTCCAAGAGAAAAAAATGCCCAGAATGCCAGTGGAAGTTCTCTATGTCTTATCTCTCCTGTTAAGATGTCGTTATGACCTTATTTATGATCTGATGTCACCTTGATCGAGATAACTCATGTCAAATTAAGTTTCAAATCAATCAAGGGCTTAGCAAGCCCATTCGTAGAAATCTACCCTACAGAAATAGTAGCACAACCTTTTTTTTTTAAATAGCAAAAAATTGGATTCGCCTAAATATCCATTAATATGGGAGTACTTAAATAAAGTATATTCAGTATGGGAAACACTATGCAGCCATGAAAAAGGAATAATCTTGTCTGTATTATGTTGTTGAGTAAAGCAAGACATTTACAGAACAGTTCGTACAGCATTATGTGTTTTTGGGGGAAAACCAACCAATTACAATATACATTTATATGTACAGAGAAAAGGTTTGGAAGAAGCACATCATATTGTTAATGGTAAAAATAAGGAAAAGTGGGGGTGGGGGAGAGGTTAAGTTTTTGACTCTGCGCGTGTATTTTAAAATTATTTTCTCATTTATTTAATCAAGAATTTTTATATTCTTGAGGTAGGTTGGCTATCAGGTAAATGACTGAGCTAAGTAAATAAATGAGCTTTTGCAGACCAGGAGGAGTGAAGGAGAAGCTTCTGTTTTGACCAGAGAGATGCTGGAGCCGAGTAATGATGACAGGGATTATTACTGAATGAGAACTTTACGCTCTGCATTTCAGAAACAGCCTCACAGAGCAGATACTGTTACACTCTCCTTACACCTCAGGACCCACAGGTTTGGAGAGATTGGGTAATTTGCCAGGTTACTAGTTTGAAGTCAGGTGTCAGCATTTGAACCCAGGTCAGCTTGGCTCCAGTGACATACTCTTAACTCTTCCCTCTGCCCTGCTTGGTTTCTAAGAAACCAAGCAGATTTGATTTCTAAGGTCACTCATCCTTTCATTCTTCATTTCTTCCCAGAAAATGAGGACATAATTCAGGAGTAGTTGTTATTGTTGTGTATGGTTGACTTTTTTTTATAAATGCTCAGACTAGTCATTAAAAAGTCTCATTCCACACCCATGGGATTCACAGTGGATTCTCCAGTGAGCAGAACTCTTTGTCCTAAAATAAGGCTGGGTATAATAATGTCGATTCAATTTCATTTGAAATGCAATTGAAAAATGAATAATTTCACACCTTGGGCAAGGCAGGGCTGTCCTCATTATTGAGAAATAGTATGCAAAATTTAAAGATCAGAATAATTATAAAAGTGTTCTTTTATAAACTCCTGAATACTGAGCAGTAGCTTACTCAAGCAGCCCATTTCTTCTAACATATTTATTATTTATTAAGCCGCAAATCTTTTTTATTCCATAAAAATATGAAGTTTATTCCATAGGCTAGAAATCTGAAACTCTCCCTCTTTGTGTATGTCTGTGCATATATACATATATGCACATACACCTATGTATTTCTATTTCTTATTTTTTAACTCTCCACAGATTGTTTTTTGTTTTCCAGATCTTTTTATCTTGGATTTCTGCTTCATGTGGGACACTGCTTTCCTGTTGGCTTTTTAAGGTGTTAATGCACAATATTAAAATCCCGTTTCAGGTTTCAGCTGTATTCCATGACTCAAACTTTGGAGTTACTCCTATGAAAGAAATAACTACTAAATTTAGTTACAGGTGAGCCTCATCCAGTGACCTGAACTAACATTTCATGGCCCTTCTTCTGACATTGTGCCACTGTCTTGTTAACCTATTTAGGGCAAAGAAATAATTTAGGCCAAATAATTTAAGCATCCTTGTCCAGAGGCCTGGGAAAATAGCACATAGGCAAGATTCCTGTATAGTACTGTTATTTACCTGTATTTTTTAATCAAGCATAAGAAAGTGATAGATTACATTGGAGGAGAAAATCCTCACCTCTAATTCTTTTTTAACTAAACTTTTCAAGCATGTGTTCTTGACTTAAAAGATCGAGTTGACTTGGCATTTGGGATCCTTTTTCTTATATAACTTCTTTCCAATTATTATTTTATTATGTTTTGCTTCTTATCAGCCCCTTAGACTATGTAATCATGAGACTGTCATTGAAATTTCTCTTCCTTTGCTGCAAAGAAGAATTTGCAAATCCAGGGACTTGTACATGCAGAAGGTTAGTTTCTTTGAAACAGTCCACAACAGGGCAGTTTTCCCTCCTGGCGTTGCCAGCCAGCATTCCCCAGTCAGGGAGAATAATGCAGACACGAAGTCACGGACATAAACAGGTATATTCAACATGATGACATATGAGGGTTCCTTACTCTTCCACAGGGAGTATGCCTCAGTGGTTTTAAGTGCATCTTGTGAAATTGTCCCAGGGGGGAACACTTTATGCCAAATCATTGAGAGAATCAGCCCAACAAACTGCTTTGATTTAAGTGAAAATAAAGCAAAATGCAAAGATTCAGGTTCAGTGCGTCAGGTTGGGAGTAATGTGGTCCTGACTTTGATTTTCAAACCTTGGGTTGCTCCCTTGCCTGAGAGAAAGAGTGGGTGGGGAGGCAGCCTCAAGTCCCCACACTCCAGGGCAAATCTGAGGACTGACCTTCATCACGGAAGGGAAACTGCAGATAGGAAAGAGCCCTAAAAATAACCTCCATGGGTGGGTGGATGGGCTGGGTGGGGAGTCTGGAGACCAGGTCTCCAGCCAAGCTCTGGGATTACTAGCTCTGCTAACTCGGGCGCTGTGGAACCACTCTAGATATTGGTTGCTTCGTAAAAGACGTAGGGGATAGGACAGGGTCCTCTCCAACTTCAGTGAATGAAATCTAGAAAACAATAGTGTTGTATTTTGTGTGAAGGAAAGATTGCAGGTCACACGTTGCCCACTGCTCATACCTACAGATAGTGCCAGCTGTAGAAGTTCTGTATCTTCATACTGAGGCAGAGCGGGAACTTCCTTTTCCAAGTTTGGAGGTGGGGGGGTGAGAGAGGTTGTCTTTTTCCTAAATATAATTTTTTTTGTTGTTCACACGATAGAGTCATAATTTTAGTTTTTAAAAAATATGTACACAGAGGAAAATCTGGAAGGCGTGTGTATGTGTATATAAACTAGTTTTTTAAAAATTAAAATAATACACGCACATGATAATAAAAATTTAAATGATTCAAAGAAAGGTAAAGTCATCCTTCCTCGATCCCCTACCCTATCCCAACTTTTTGAAACAACTGTTAAATGTTTCTGTCTTTACTTCTAAATGTTAACCATAGGTGTTTTTGGAGGATGGAAGGGAGCTGAATTACAGATGATTTATATTTTTTCCTTTTGCTTATATTTTCTAATTTTTACAAACGTTTCAAGTGTTTTTTAAAAGCTTTATATAAGAATTTATATATCTGGGGATATTTATCTCAAAAGTGAGGCGATGCCAGTTTACCTTAAAGACCAGACCTTGTGAATTATTTTATGCTATTTAAACATGGAGTTGCATATAGTCATATCCATAAGTAAATATGGTAACAGTTATTTTAAATGAACTTTTGTCTTCAGCTTGAACAGATTAAATTCTATAGTGGACTCATGCCATTTCTTTAAATTGCATTAATTATTTATAACATACTGCCATTTCATACAGTTCAGTGGGTTGGGGGAAGTTGATTATAGCAGTTTGTTTCAAGTCAGTTTTACACCCTGGGTTGACAAAATCATCACACTTTCTCACTGAAATGAAAGAGCTGAGTAATACTTGGGGCAATGACAGCAGATGCGGGTAAGGTGTGAACTGTGTGTGAAGCGCAGTCACCGTGTTTGTAGTGAGATTCAGTTCATGCCAGCAGTATGTACAGTGGTTCCCTCATTCATCTTCTTGAAAGATCTTCATTTTGGTAGATTTTAGAATGGAAGATGTGTTTAATTCAGAGGCCTTGTACTGTCCTAGACTTCAGCCTGTGATGTTAAA
>RJWJ010016832.1:0-33908 GCA_004363605.1 Indri indri | reverse complement strand
ACAGAAGACACAAGGTAAAGCCAGATATCTGGAGGTCTCTGTGAGAATGGAGCGAGCAGCAGCGTAGGAAAAAGAATAAACACAGAGCCCTGTGCTGATGGCAAGGTCTAGGGCACTTCAAGGCCACCAGGTGAGGACGTGAATGTCCATACCCTGCAGCACGTTGAAGCTGCCAAAGGAGGGGCTGGGAAGGAAAGGGAGAACCTGCGTGGCCCCTGAAGTTGCGCAGGATGGAAGAAACAGTCATAGAACATACTGGTAGCGATTTCACGGCGGCTACGTAGGTGGTGGCAGAGACCGCGGATGAGAATACACAGGGAAAGGGCGTCGAAATAGTGGAATTTGAGGCCTTGTGGTAAAGGGCATGTTCAGTAACAATCAAAGCAATCGCCGAAGTTTGAAAACAAAGCAAGATTTACTCCAGTGCAGACTTACGCCGGGGGATGTTATTTCTGCAAGATAAGTTGGAAAGGTGGGTGCAGATTTTCACTTTTACTTCACACACTGGGTATTATCCGAATGTGCTATCAGGAACCTACGTGGCTTTTGTGATTGAAAAAGAAAGAAAGAAAACAAAAACCAGTCAAGGACAAAACTAGAATTCAATCCCATCGTGAACAAACACTTGTCCACCACCCGTTGGCTCCGCAGCTGAGCAAAACAGGCAGTCTAAGGTGTGGTTTTATTAGTTTTCCCAACATTCATTTTTGCTAAATCAACTTAAAGGACATGACCCAGTTAACACAAAGAACAAATGGAAGTGAATGCTTTAAAATGATAGGGAGAGATAAAACCTGTGGTAAATGTTTAACATGCCGCACACAAAGATGCAGCCACATTTCTCCAGTGGCTACATGCTTGGACTTCAGGTTTCCAGGGAGGTACCCGTCCCCGCTTCTCTGCCTTCGGCCCAGTGCCTCACTAAGCAAAAGGTCCAGGGAGGCATCCGGGTCATGAAGAAAGTGACAAAGAGTAATAATTAGAATAGCTACCATTATTGACTGCCTTCTATGCAGCCAGTTTACACTAAATACTTACTGTGGTTTATCTTAGTCCTTAAAACCAAGTGGAAGAGGCAGTACCAGCAAACTTCCACTTACCTTGTATCCACCAGAACTGAGGCATTGGTGTGTCTTTCATTGTTCTTGGTTACAGACAACAGAGTCCACTCCAGCTGGTTTAAACCAGCTAGGAATTTCTTAAGACATGCAGATGGTTCCTTGAGTCATTCTGAAGAAATGGACTCAATTGGGCCATCCAAGAAGCTGCTGCCTCTCCCACAATCAGGAAGTTTCTGGATGAAGAGGCCACATTCTCCAACAGGAAGCCAGTGACACTCAGAATCACGCCACACCTGGCACAACCAGGAAGCAAGTCAGCCAGAAAGCCACCCCCACAGCAGCTAGTTCCCAGGCCATGCCACATCTGCTGAGACCCCTGCCAGCAAGACATGCCCAGTACTCTCCTCTCTCTCATCTCACTCAATTCCCAAAGTCTCATGGTCCTCTCTCCATGTGACTATGTTCCAAATCAACTATAAATAATTAGTAAAACTTAAATCATATCTGGAATCCCATCTGCAAGAAACTGCTGAGTTGAGGATTGTGGCTTTCCAGTCCCTGTAGTAGAGGCGGGCAAGAGAGAAAGGTGTTGGAACAGAGGTCAAGTACGCCAAACCATTGGACTAGCCACCATTGCTCTAGGAAGTTGAGTCACATGGTATATCACTGGCCAGCCTTCCCCTCCCTCCTTCTTAGGCATCCTGTCCAAGTATATTATCTCATTTAGTCCTCACCTTAACCTTTCCTCAAGGTATTATCTCCACTTTACAGATAAGGAAACTAAAGCTCATAAAGTTGAAATAATGCACAAGAAGGTAATGGAATCAGGATTTGAACCAAGATCCGTTTTGCTATTCTCATATGGTAGAATTTATGCATCTGCGTTGCTGAAACTAAACGCCCAACAGCAGTAGACTCTGTGTATGCTCAATTCCCTTGATCCTAACTATGATTCACTGGCTTTCAAAATAGCTGAATAGGCTGGTACTTTCCCATCTCCAAACCTTTGCTCCAGCAATTTTCTTAATTGCTGAGCTCCTTGATCCCCTGGGCCACCTGAGAAGCCACGTGTGTCGGAATCGTCTGGGCTGGAAGAGGAGAAGGGATTTATCTATCAGCTCCCTCCTCCACTGGTCAAAGAGTCACTCCACAATGCATTATCGTCCATTCCCCCACATCTGACCACCCAGATCCTGGCCATCCTTTACGGCCATCCTTTAGGCCCAGATAAAATACTACCTTTCCACAAAGATTTCTCCAATATCCTTGGAAAAAGGTAGCCCTACCTTCTCTGACACTCCCATGTATTGTATTTGCACCTCCCTTCAAACATTTCTTCCAATCAATTTATATAGCTGCCCCTTTTAACTTCCTTAAATACGAGAAACGTGACATTTATCTCTGTGTCTTTTAAATCTCCTGGCACAGTGCAAGAGTGTGGTAAGGATTTACTAGATGAATAATCTATGACTGAATGAATTTCCCTAGGGAAGTGCTTGCTTCTTTAAAATAGAAGATAATCTGTATCCAAGTAATTACAAATCAATTGCTCTAGTCCCCTAGTGTTTTTAATTGATGAGACTTTCCTCCATCACCACCGTCCATCTCGTTTCTTCCATATTTAGTGAGTCCTCATCAGTTGCTAAGGATTGGATAATTGCATCTCCCCAAAATTCATATGTTGGAGCCTATTCCCCAATGTGATGGTGTTGGGAGGTGAGGACTTTGGAAGGTGATTAGGTCTTAGGGTGAAGCTCTTATGAATGGGGTTAGTGACCTTATAAGGAGCACAAGAGATCCTAGCTCTCTCCCTTCCACCACGTGAGGACACAGCTAAACAGCACCATTTATGAACCAGAAAGCAGGCCCTCACCAGACACCAGATCTGCCAGCACCTTGATCTTAGACTTTTGGTCTCTAGAACTGTGAGAAATAAATAAAGATACCCAGTTTATGGTATTTTGTTATAGCAGCCCAAATTGACTAAGACATCAGTTAATGTATATAGAATATTTTTTACATATTTATCTGTTTTGTGGCTTCTGATATATTTTTTTTAATTGAACTAGAAAAAAAGAGAGAACACAATTACATCTTGGGAGTTGGACTTAGTTCATTTTCCCTTTGGAACAACCACACTAGGACACCTTTTTACACGAGTGCAAACATTTGCCTTAAGTAACAATTCAACAGGCTGAAAAGAGTGGAACAAATTATGAAAGTAAAAGTATCAAGGAGTCTCTATATTCTACATTTAATCCATTCAATTTCCTGCTACAGTAGAATTTCTTCCATTTGTGTTAATCCTTTGGGGTCAGCCTACAGCAGCAGTCTCCTCACTTTCTTTTAGAAACTTCCCAGTTTAGAATCCCAAAAGAGTGGCCAGCAGTCGCCAGGCCAGGTTCTCTCCTGCATGCGGTTAAGGAAACTGGTAGGCCAGCCGCTTCCTCCTGGTTGCCATGGAAATGACCAGGCCGCTGGCCCTCTGAAGACGGAAAAGAACAGCAAGTGCAAGACCACGCATTCCACCCCACTCGCAGATTAAACCAGCTGTCAAGCCAGGGTGAAAGATCAGTGGCCAGGCAGAGAGGTCTGCCAGGCGGAGAGGCGAGGCCTCGCCGTGGAACTCTGAGATGTAAGTAAATTCTTTGTTCTTCTTTTTTAAAAGGCATGTCTAGTTTGACAGACAGTTTTTAATGGCTTCAGAATTCCTACTGCATGGCAGGAACTGTGATGGTTTGAAGAGCCACTATCAGGGTCACCTCCTTCTTGTTGCATTTGCATTTCCTGAACATATGTACACAGATGGGTGGTTTTCACTATAAAACACTTTTTTAGGCTTCCAGGCATATGAATTGCTCTTTACTGAGATCCTGCCTTTAAAAGGAACCGTTTTCAGTGTGTTAGCAAAGAATGAAATGGTCTTCTCATTTAAACCCTAAATAGATAAACTCATTTGAGACTAATATAACAGATATCTCCATGGAATCTGAGCTTCTTGTCTCTATTTTAAAACATCTGGCTATACTGTTGCTCTTCAATGCTAAGTAACGAGTAAATGAAAGAGATATGTGTCGCATCTCTTTTTCTTATTATGATCTCAAACAAAAAAAAGTGGGAACTCTCAAAACATCCGCTTATATTGTTTCTTTGCTCTGTTTTTATCTTTTGATAGTATATTTTTTGCCTATTTACATGCTAGGTTTTATAGAGCTTACTTATTAGAAAGCAAAGAAACAGAAGAAGAATCTCAGTCTAGATGAGCATTAACGTTTGGACTACAGAGTTAACTTTCAAAAAAAAATCGGTCTTTTATTCAAAAGTGGAAAAAATGTGATAAATAGTGTAGCAAAAGGCAAGATGATGGAGATGTTTTAGTTCAAAATTAGTAGACCATACACATTCCTGCATATATTTCATTGTTTAATAAGCATGTTTTTTGAAAGTTTTTAGCAAAAAATATGTTGGTGTATATTAGGGAAAGGAAATGTTTCAAAAACATTGTGCATGATATTTATAAAAATCCCGTCCTTAAAAAGATACCAAAAAAACAGACCTCAGTTGTTTGAATATTTTTTTACTGAAAAGCTCAATCCTTGAGAAGTTTTTTTACTTTTTTTAGACTGAATAATACAATATGTTTGGAAGAAAAAAAGACTTCTTATTAAATTTTTTTTCTGACAGAAATTGGGCATTTTCTGAAAACAACAGTTTCAATGAAGTATTTATGGAAATGAGTGCTTTTCAAGAGCTCACTTGGATTTCCCCACTTTCTTTTCCACACCAGTATCTTTCATTGCTTAAAGCTACTATACTATCGGCTTCTAAAATTCAGTGCCCAGTGGCTTATGTCTGTGTCTGTGGGAGCCAGTAGGTCAGTGGGGCCCCCGTAAGGAGAGCAGACAGACCTCGCTGTCCTGCAGGCGGGGGACCAAGGGGCAGCTGTGCAGAGCTGTGGATTTGAACCCCCGTGATGCAGTTAACCAAGTGTATACCAAGTCACTCAAGGGAAAGGCCTGCAGGGTTTGCACCCATTGGTTAATTCACTTCTGCAAGGATCTGCGTCAAGCAGAAAGGTACAGTAGCTACATATTTCAGTTAGCACTTGCAGTGGCTCTGAGACATTCCGTGTCCACATTCCATGCCTATGTTAGCAGAAGTCGCCCTTGGGTCAGATTGGCCTCTATTCTGACTATGAATTTAAACTTACTTTTAAATCTTATTTATAAATGTTCCTCTTTAAAAAAGTGTTTCTGAAATGTTTTGTATAATAGAACCCAATGGTTCCTTTTGTTCCTTTCTCATTTAGTGTCTTTGTTTGTTTTGTGCTGCTATAACAGAATACCTGAGACTGAGTGATGTATAAAGAACAGGGATTTATTTCTTACAGTTCTGGAGACTGGGAAGTCCAAGGTCAAGGGGCCTGCATCTGGGGAGGGCCTTCTTGCTGCATCATCCCATGGTGTTAGGTGGAAGAGCAGAGAGAAAGGAAGAGAGAGAGAGAGAGAGAGAGAGAGAGAGAGAGAGAGAGAGAGAGAGAGAGATGGAGGGAGAGGGCCAAACTCATCCTTTTATCGGGAACTCACTCCCACAATGAGCAACCCACTCCCAGTCATACCGTTCATCCATTTCTGAGGACAGGGCCCTCATGACCTAGTCATCTCTTAAAGGTCCCACCTCTCGAGACTGTTACATTGGGGTTAAGTTTTCAACATATGAACTTTGAGGGACGCGTGCAAACCATAGCATTTAGCATGAAGTTTCTATATCCATTTAAGGTTAAAGGCCACAGAGTTTGGTAATAGGATACGAAGCGTGAAACCTCACTTGAGCAAGCACATGACCCCGGGTAGGAAATAGCGCCGTAATTTCCACCTGACTCCCTAGAGTATATTCGGCTGTCTGGGTTCAAATTTTAGCCATTATTAACTGGTTCTGTAACCTCGGACAAGTTATTTAAAATCTTCGTGTCTTCATTTTCTCATATGAAAATGGAGCCATGCCCAGCTAGCTCAGTCAGTAAAAGAAAAAAAGAAAAGAAAAAGAAAATGAAGCCATATCTGCCTGTAGGATTATTGCAAGAGTTACATAATATTAAACATGTGAAGTACTTAGAACAGCACTTGGCACAAAAGAAGTACTCATGGCCGGGCGCGGTGGCTCACGCCTGTAATCCTAGCACTCTGGGAGGCTGAGGTGGGTGGATTGCTCAAAGTCAGGAGTTCGAGACCAGCCTGAGCAAGAGCGAGACCCTGTCTCTACTAAAAAATAGAAAGAAATGATCTGGACAACTAAAAAATATGTATATAGAAAAAATTAGCTGGGCATGGTGGCACATGCTTGTAGTCCCAGCTACTCAGGAGGCTGAGGCAGAAGGATCGCTTGAGCCCAGGAGTTTGAGGTTGCTGTGAGGTAGGCTGACGCCACGGCACTCTAGCCCAGGCAACAGAGCCAGACTCTGCCTCAAAAAAAAAAAAAAAAAAAAAGAAATACTCATTAAACATTATTAATAGTAAATTTAAAATACGTGTAATTCCTGATCTCATTCAATTTTCAACTTACATGTATCTCTCATGTTTTTTATTTTAAAGTACGTTGCCTCTTATTAATGACCATTTTCTATATTTAGCTTAGCCTTGGGAACACAGGGCTGAGGGATAGTAAATTGTCAATACAATACTATTTCTCCTTTACCTAGGAACCTGAACTTCCTTGAGAAGGAAGAGCTGTATATTTGGCATGTTCAGTTAGAAATGTCTACTAGACATTCAGGAAGAGCCATCCAGTATGTCCAGTAAAAAGCTGGACATATGAGCATGAGCCCCAGGGACATCTCAGTTAATCATCAGCATATAGGTGGCATTTAAATCCATGGAGTGATGTGCCATCACCGAGGGAGGACATGCACACAGAGAAGAGAGCCAGGCACTAAGCCAGGGGCATGCAGCGATGACAGGTAATAAGATTAGATGACAGCCAAAGAGACTGAGAGGGAGCAACTGTTGAAGTAGCAAGACAACCAGGAGAATGTGGTGTCGTGGAAGAACAGAAAGTTCTTCACTCAAGAAGAAGGGAGTAGGTAACTGTGCCAAGTGCTGGTGAGAAGTCAAGCAAAATGAGACCAGGAAATTAATCACTGCATTTGGCCCGTGGCAGGGAGGGAGTCACTGGGAACCCGATGATAATGGTTTCAATGGAGTGACTGCAGCAAAAATCTGGCATTTTGGAGTGGCTTAAAAATCTAACACAAGCAGGTACTAGACTCTGTGCGATAACAGATTTACTTATGAAAGCTTGTCATTAATTCATCTGATGATACACTGATGCAGCACTCTAAGCAAAACAGGTTGGGGTCAAGCAAGGACTGTCACCTGAGCCCCTAGCCTAGTAAAGTTTCATGAAAGAGGAGAAATTAGAAGACAATTCAGGAGCTAAAGGTAGTTTCTTAGTGAAGAAGAAACAGAAATCATCCCCCAAAACAAATAAGCAGCATGGGGAAGGAATCAAGTCCAGATTTGAGAATGAGAAAACACAACGAAGCCCAGAGACACCACACACACACACACACACACACACACACACACACATACACATATACACACATACATACACACATATACACACGTACACACGTGTACACACATATACACACATGCATACATATATATACACACATACATACACATACACGCATACACACACATATATACATGCACATATATGCACACACATACACACATACACACACATATACACACACATACACACACACACACACACACACACACACACCCTCAGGACTTGTTCCCACAGTATTCCTTGATGCCTCTTCTTTTCCACTTTTGATCTGTGTCCCATAAAAGGATCACTTCTCATTTTCTCACTTGCGTCTCTGAAATGCCTTGTTTCCAAGATCATTAAGGAAACCAGAATCTTCTCTGTGGCCGGCAGGTCTGACTATTCATTTAGAGCCCTGTCTAGACACCATTTCACGGGCACTTGGTTTAGCCCAAATTGTGATGTCCAGATTCTCTACTGGAGCTCTGCTGTTATCACAAAACTAATCTTCAAAGAGTCATCGATGAGAACCGGAGCAATCTTTTTAAACAAAATTCCTTGTTTTGGAATAGTTTCAGGTTTACAGAACAATCGTGACAACAGTGCGGAGAGCTCCCCCGCAGAGTTACTGACTTACGTTAGTGGGGAGCATTTGTCACAACTAACGAACCAATACTGACACAACTTAAACTAAAGCCCAAACATGATTGAGATTTCCTTAGACTTTACCTAACATTCTTTTTCCCTTCCAGGATCCCACATTACCTCTAGTGGTCAATCCCCAGAGGCATTTTTAAACTTTAAAGGATCTTTCAAGAAAGCAACAAGGTTTAAATGTTCTTTGGTTCCAATTTTCATAACTAAAACCTCCTAAAGAAAGTTTAATTCGAATTTTTTTCTGAACTCTGATGGTTGGAACTCCAACTTGAACACAGATGAAAGGCAAAAGGCGCAAGGCTTACGTCTTGAGGTAATAGTTCAAGCTGCTTTATGGGAATGTAATAACGTACAACTGTAATCGGAAGATCTGAACCCCTTTTTATTGTTCTGGAAGCAGGTAATTATAACAGTAAAAGTCTGCCAGCCTTTTTTGTTTCTCATCTCCTAGCAAAGGGATTAGTGTCTGACTCATTTTTCCTTGGCAAACCTTGCACTCACATAATATCGGCCCAGTAATTTGAGCAAAGCTCTCCCTGAGTTAGCTTTGCAAGATTGGACTCTGAATTGTTCGGTTGTGGGGGAGTTTTGTAGCAGGGGCTATTATGATCTCTCCACTGAGAGCAATTAGGGAACTGGGTTTGTGATGATCACAAATGTCTGTGAGACCAGCCTATGCTACCTCTGCTCGTGTTTCCCGGAGGCACTGGGTGGGTGTGCAGCGTGGAATGAGAGGGACCTGACTTGGGGCTCATGGTTCGCATCCTAGGCAAGTGCATTTCGTCCTGTGTCTCCAACAGATTCCCAGGCAAGTTGAAAGTTGTAACAAACCTAGAGGAGGTTTTTTGTAAAGTTCCAGGAGGTTGAGGGGTGCCTCCTGGGACTTTTGCCAGATGTCACTCAATGGCTTTCAAGGATGACGCACAGCCAAGGCACAGGAGGGAAAGCTCAAATTCCCATCCTCTCGCCCACACACAAAAACTCTTTATGGTTTCCCTGTCTCGGCTCAGCCATATGATGAAATTCCTGCTCAAGGAGAAGATGAACTTTGCTTGCTGATGTGATAACACCCCACAATTCTAGAAGGTAAAAGGCAAAAGAGAAAGTAAGAGATCAATAGCAAGCATCCTTGACTTAGCTCCTGCAGGGATTCATTTGGATAATATAAATATTTGCGCATTGATTCTATGTGTCAGCCTCTGTGCTACAGACTGGGGAAGCCACAATCGGCAAAAAGACATCAGAAATCTGACTCCCACAGCCTGCCCACAGCAAGGGGGCCACGTCCCATCAGCAAATTATAATAGTAGGTGAAACTAACACCCAGTTGAGCTCAATGCTTTTGAAACACAAAATATCTGCTTTTTAGTTGGTTCTTCTTAATCTTCGTCTAGAAGCTCCTTAGTCTATTTCTATGATTTATTAATTTAGTCTCAAAGCAGTAATCCAATTAATGCCCGAAGAGATTCTGGCTCCACCAGCCAGAGGGCACAGATAAGAGTAAATTAACACTAGCAGCTTGTATTTTGCTGGCTAGAGCTGCCACCTACCTGATACAGCTGCTGGCCTCCTCCCCAGCACCGTGGCTACAAGTAGAGTCTTCTCCAATTATTTCTTAGAGTCCCAGGGAGGGTCTTGCCGGTGCTCATAATGGTCCTTTCCTAGGCTTCTGGCCCTGACCCCGCCTTGGGTGTTGACTGCCCCTTGCCTATGCCGTGGGCTCCCTGCTGATTTGATGACCAGGGAGCAGTTCAGAGGTGGCCCCAGTCTGATCGCAAGGAGGGGTCAAATGATGCTGCCTGTCCCCTTTGCTCACTGTGTCGAAGCTGTGCTCTACTCAGCACAGAAGTACGGAGAATGCTTCTGACCTCCGCCCAGTGTCACACTTTGTTACCTGGGCGGGGGCCGCTTGGGCCCCACATCGCAAAGTTCTTGAAAGCACTTCATGCAGCCTCTGCTTGCAGCTCCACTGGACTTAGCCCAATGCATCCGTTTGGCCTGAGAAGGCACAAGTGCCACTGTCCCCTCCTCCGGCTCATGCCCGCCCTGGGCCCTCGCATGTCATCTTCACTCTTCTTTCTTCTTCAAAAATTCCACTTTTGCAAATAACTACCTGGAGATGGTCACCCTCTCAATTCATAAGACTTGTCCAGATGCGTCAGTTTGGGCCTGGCCGGGTCCAGTACAGTGTGACTGTTCCATGAGAGGATTGAGTTCAGTACTTCAGAAGAATGTAGGACACAATTACCCTGAGGGCGTATGATCCAGTCTAGCGAGGGTAATAAACCACACGAACAATTAGCAAGCACTGCGTGGCCACCAATAAAAAAGGGCTAGTTGGTTTGGTCCAAAGGGATGGTTTGATGTGGCAGTTTGGTTTCCTCATAATCTCTGGATTAGTCTCCTATTGCTGCTATAACAAATTTCTGCAAATTTAGCGGCTTGAAACAGCACATCTATATTTTCTTACATTTCTGCGTGTCAGAAGTCCAAAATCAGTCTGACCAGGCTACAGTCAAAGTGTCAGTGGGGCTGGTTCCTTTTGGGGACTCCATTCCTTGACTCTTCCAGCTTCTAGAGGTGGTGGCATTCCTGGCTTGAGGACCCATCACTCTTATCTCTGCTTCAGTGGTCACGTTGCCATTTTCTTCCTGTCTCCTCCTGTGTTTCCCTTATAAGGACTTTTGTGATTGTATCGGGTCCACCCAGATAACCCAGGATCATCTCCCCATCTCAAGTTTCTTAACTTAGATGCATCTGCAAATCCTTCTTGTCATGTAAGGCAACATATTACAGGTTCCAGGGATTAGGACACAGATACTTTTTTTTCTTTTTTTTTGAGACAGAGTCTCACTCTGTTGCCTGGGTAGAGTGCTGTGGCATCATCCTAGCTCACAGCAACCTCAAACTCTGGGGCTCAAGCGGTCCTCCTGCCTCAGCCCCTGCCCTGAACAGCTGAGACTACAGGCGTGCGCTGCCACACCTGGCTAATTTTTTCTATTTTTAGTTGCCCAGCTAATTTCTTTGTATTGTTTAGCAGAGACAGGGTCTTGCTCTTGCTTAGGCTGATCTCAAACTCCTGACCTCAAGTGATTCTTCCACCTCGGCCTCCCAGAGTGCTAGGATTACAGGGGTGAGCCACCACGCCCGGGCAGGACACAGACATTTTTAAGGGCTGTTATTCAGCCTACTGCAATATCCATCAGGCACAGCAGGAAACCAGAAATAAAGTATTTTGATCACATCCCATACTCCTGCTGTTCCTTTAAACATTTTACAAACATTTAAATTAGCAGAAATGAAAATTGGACAATTAACTTCCATTTCCCAGACTTGCTCACCAATGGTTGCAGGACCTTCCACTCCTCAGGATTTACAGGAGGACATTGGTAAATCTGATTTGCTTTGTTACAGGAAAAATCATGCAAAGAGGCCTTTTGTTGTATACTGAGCCTGTTCTGTAGTCGAATTTTTGATACAAGTAATGCATTAAATGAATTGATTACTTTAGATATCTTTATATATTTGGGAAGCCCTGACAGAGCATGTTAATATATTCTTACTTTCATTGTAATTCTAACATTACAAAATATCATAGTTTATGACTAGTACTATAGTGCTCTGTATATCGCAGTATACTTACGGGTAGGAGTAATAGTACTTATGAATAGCACTAGGAGACTGTATGTATATAACCACATGCATCTCACTTTGCTGTCACTCTAACCTTGTGTGGTGGGCTCCCCATCCCAGCCACTTTGAGAGAATTGAGACTCAGAAAGGCTCTCTGACTGGCCCAACTGTGTAACATGAGTTGAATCTGAACAATCACAAAAATTTTTCAATTATGTCCTCTTAAAACCCAGACTTCATGCTTGAAGCTAATTTTGCCAAAATTCCAACTTATGAAGACATGAACTTTTACTTCTTTCTCGAGATGAGCAAATATACCAGATGATAGCGTATAATTTAGATCCTACATATGCACCAAGCACGATACCGATCATATCATTATGACTGTGAACGCAGCTCCTGCCTTTCCCAGTGAACTGCGTAAGCCACCGTGACAGGGAAGTGATCTTTACCCACAGAGATGCGCAGGGCGGTGACTTCAGCGGTAGACACTTGCGAGGGCATGTGAAAATGCAGTGGCTCGTACCAAGGATGGGGGCGTGTGCTGTTGCGGAATGCGAAGAAGAAAGAAAAGACAACACGTATCGCAGTGAGAAAACACTGGGGAGAGACCCAAATTAACTTAACTTTCAACTTTATAAGCTTTGAAAAACTAAACTACAAGGATATCATTCTCTGTTTAAATATCATCTTACTGAGTGTGTGTGTCCCTAACCTACCCCCTGCAGTGCATTCGTGGAACAGAGCCAAAGAAAAGAAAAATGCTAAAAATCCTTTTGTTCAAGAGCTTTTCAAGATCCTACACCTGAAGCCTTCACACAGTGCCTCTGTGAGCAACACATCGGCACGACGCAGAAAGGCCAGTGTTCCTCTGTGACCTAAATGGAAAGGGGCGTTGCACAGCCGTGGACAAGGGGGACAGGCGACCGCTCATTTCTGGAGCTCTGCAGTGCAGTCTCCACCCCACACTCCTCCCGGGCCTCCTCTTTCATCCTTGCTGTCCCTCTATCAAGGGACAGGGAGGGAGGAGGCTTAGGGTGCACATACCTTTGGGCAGGAATGTGCTGGTTCAAATTCCTGTTAAGGCTTAAACGACTGGTATTGGACTCCCCTCTGAGAGCGGGTTTGCAGCGCTGGGCACCTGGAAGGGATGGATGAGCAGATGATCAAGGAATTGAGATGAAGGGACATCGAGGTGAACCCGGGGACTGGAGAGATACTCTACTTTATAGCCTGCCCATAACCAGTCCTCGCTAGCAGCTGGGCTTGCTGCCAGTCTCAGGAAACCACCCAGAGCCTCCTGACTCTGAAAATGGTGCTTTTCTCATGGCTGGCAGGGCACACACCGGGTGTCTCCAGGAGTGGAGTGCCCAGTAAGTTGCGCTGGGATGCTCAGAATGAGCCGCCCATGTGGGCTCTCCTGCTTCCGGTGCCACCGGCTCCCTCCGAGCAGTTCCTGCAGACATTTCGACTACATGCTCGCTGGAGGGAAGGAGTCTTCTCCTCCCCACCTCCCCAACCCTACTCTCTTGGTCCTCTCGGTCCCTATGAGGATTCCAGATGTGGAAATAGATCGATCTGGAGACCCTGGAGTCAGAAGGAGCCAACAAATGGAGATGTGCAAACTCCCAAAGAAAATACAAAAGAAAGGTGTTCTCGTACTGAGAACTCGCTGTCCTGTCTCTGATGTCTTCCCCTCCAAGTCAGCCTCGACCCGGCAGCTTGCGTTACCTTCCTTAAACACAGACCCAAACGGCTCTCCCTGATCTAAACCTTCACCACCTCATTTTTGTTTCTTACAGGGGCCTCCAAAGAGGGTGTTTACATCAGAGGGCGTGTGCAAGCCAAGCCAATGGGGTACAGCTGAAAATATTCAAACTTTAGTATTTTTTTATTTCTTTTTCATCTCAAATTTTTAAAAAATTCTACTGTTTGTATATTGTTTATGATATAGATAATACATTAATATAAGTACGAATACACATGTGGCCTTTATAAATAAATACATCTACTGGGGAGGTTTTTATGTTTGTTATTGAAGATCAGAAGAGTTTGGAAACGAAACGGCTGCCAGTATAAAGTCCAGTCCCCTTAGCTTGGCCAGCAGTGTAGGATCCAGCCCTGTCCTGCCCACGTTCCCAGCCTCCTGGGCCCTGAGACATCTTAGATTTGCACTAAACATGCCAAGGACTTAAGTCATTCTGAGATTCGCTCAGGTGACCCTCATATCCGCACTGCCTTGCCCTCCCTGAACCCAGCCCCTTCTCTGCCTGGCCCAAAGAGCGCCCCCTTTGGGAGTCTTTCCTATTTCTTCTTGCCCAACGCTTCATCTTCATCTTTAACAAGCACTATCAATCACTTTGGCTTATAATTAGTTGCCCAGTTGTTTGTCCCCAGAGTACACTCCAAATTCCTTGGGCAAATTTCAAGTCCCTTGTGGGCAGGGCTGATGTCTTCTTCTTTTTTATTAATAATTTCCCACAACAGGCCATTGCCTGGCACCCAATAAATGTTCTCTAAATGTTGATTTCTCATTTTATTTTGAGAAAAGAGGATGTAAAAATCATAAGTTGCAAAACAATGTCAGCATCTGTTGTATTAGTCAGGGTAGGCTAACTGCTTTGACGAACCTCAAAATATCCACGGCTTAGAAGAGTTTAGGTCTATTCCTCCCTTACATCATGTATAAATGCCATTAAGAAGGAGAAGGATATGCTCTGATCCATACAGTCATTCAGGGACTCAAGTTTTCATCTATAATTCTACCATCATCTAGGGCCACTAGGTCCTCCATGGAATCTTCCACCACATTCCGTTGGCCAGAACTCAGTCACATGGCACCACTTCACTGCAAGAAGCTTGGAAATGAAGTCCTGCAGTGTGCCAACGGGGAGAGGAAGACATGGGTAATGGTGGGCGCTGGAAGTCTCTGACATACCTGGGTCATAAGACACAGTAAGTGGCTTTATGCAACATGATGAAAACTCAGACGGTGTCAATGCACCCAAGTTTTTCAGTCAAGATGCTAAAGACTGTGTATCATCATTAAAACTTTGAGCTTTTAAATCATTGGGCATGTTTAAAAAAAGAGAGCTACTATTTAGAATCAATTTCAATATTATTTTTGTGTTGCATCTAAAGAAATCGCAAGAGCAATTAATACTAGCAGCCAGCTTCAGGAAGACAAAGAGTTCTGAACTGAACACATACAGACATCAGTTAGTTCAAAACAAATTCCACACAGATTCCTTCTCAATCTAGGATTACACCCAAAGTTTAGATAATGTTTACACTTGGCTCCAAAAGGAATACTTCAAACTGGACTAGTTCTGTTTGTAAGAAGATATTACTAGTAAGGAGATACTGTGTCAGTGGGAGGATAGCATTTGGACCATTTGCCCAAAACAAATTTGAAATGTCATAAATAATGTTTTGAACTCTTAACACAAAAGACAAAAAATATATAATTGTGGAAAAACCTAGTGACATTCTCCAAAACTTTACAGCAATTAAAAAGCAAAAGCGATTAAAAATTTAATTCAGAAGTGAGTTTAACTTGAAATCGAAATGATTTTTTATTTTAAAAGTGAGGGGGCAATTAGGGAAAAGGCTCAAATAAAGAAATGGAGAAAGTAAGAGAGCCAGAAACGGGTGAGAAGCTCCAGCAAGAAGCAGACAACCTCAAATATAAACCTGAGCTGTGGCCCTGCGGTTAAAGGCAGAAGAAAGTCAGGGTCTTTCTGGTCACTTCAAGAAACACCCTGTGAAGCCAGGCCTTGGGGAGCTGAGCAAGGATGTCTCTCACAAATACAGTCCCCAAAGTGTGTCCCTGCAAAAAGCCTTGAAGATTCCAAGGCAATCAAACTGAGGAGTCTTTCAGTAAAGGAGACAATGTGGAACCGTGTATATCCCACAAAATGAGACATATCCTTCCACTCTTGGAGTGTATTTTAGCAAAGTGGCCCCAGTGTTTGCTGAGATTGGGAGAAGTAAGGTGGTCATACTCACCCCATGGGTCTCATGGGCACCCACTGCTCTGAATGCCTACTCTGCCTTTTTTCTGATACAGCTCCCAGATTTCTCTTTCTAGAACCAGGCTTTTGCCCTCTCAGTCCATTGTTTCCAGTGTGGCTGCTCCTATTCATTGGCTCCAGGGCTGAGCATATTGCTCAGGAAGACCAGTGCATTTTTGCCTGGTACTATTTAAAAAGAGACATTTTTCTCTGGAGGTTACTCAGCTGGTAAAAGGAAAACCTGGAATTACCAGTGACCATCTTTTCCCCAGAAGGTGTGAGCTTGTCTGAGACTAGAGCCCACAGAGGAGAACCAAAAAATGGAGAGACATTTCTGACAACCTCTTTTTGAGTAGCTGGATCAAGCCATGCCTGAAATCCTTCTGTGACTTTTCAAATAAGTGAGCCAATTTTTTTTTTTCACTCAAGCCAGCCTGAATTGGATTTCTATCACTAGCAGTCAGAAGAATTTTCATATACTGACATATGGTACACTATGTTTTTTCATTCATTCAATAAAATTTGTTCAGTCCTTGCTATGTGCTAGGCACTGTGCTGAAAACTGACGACATAAAGCCAAAAAAGAGATGCTTCAAGGGCAGCTTCCCAGTAGAGGAGACACTTGAACTAATAGTCACAGTACAGTGTGATAATCACTATAATGACAATTTGTATAGGGTGTTAAGTCTACACCTAACTATGCCCAGTGGCGGAATATGTCATGATAAGCTTCATGGAGGAGGCAATGTCTGAGTAGGGGAATATTTTTTGAGTAGGAAAAAGAAAAGGAAAATTCCTATATAATTAACATAGTGTAGCAAGAATTTGAAAAATCCGGAAGTGGGACAGAGAAGATTGAGGACAATGGGAGTGGCGAGGTCGGCAGTGGGAAGGGGCGCCAATGGGTCCCGTTGGTCTGGAACCCTCTGACCCACCCTGGCCTGACTCATCATTTTCTCAGTACCCCAACTCTTCGTGTGCTTCATCATTGAGACTTGCCCCCTATGCTACAATGCAAGCCCCACTTCACCCCCCACCATAGGCAGAGCCACCGCAAAAAACAAGGGCAATGTAATATATTTTCCCCTATTCCGCTTGTGCCATGTTGGAACCTGCCTCCAAATGAATAAATACATAGTGAAACTAGGGTGTTCACAATCTATGCTCGACAAACCCAAAAAAAAGAAATTCATGGTAAACTGAAGGAGAAAAATACACAACTGGCGTCTTTGTGGTACACCCCTGAATCCCACTGTGGTCCTCGGGGATATCTGCCCCATCCGTGCACTCCCAGCGAGCCTTTCTGCATCAGGCCTCCTTGTTCTGGCCTTTGGGTTCCCTGAGGTCCGGGAGGCAGGGCTCATCCTGAGGTGCAGCCAGGGCCTTAACTATCGGCAAGTTGATCACGAATCATTTTGGGGACTTCCAGTCCCACATGTTCCAGCAAACCAATATCCTGTTCTCTTCCTACCCCTTTCCTCTTCCATGCATGCCTCTTTCAGGTGCCGATTCCAAACAGTATCAGCACCTGAAAGAATGAGGCAGACACTTTTCTCACCAGGTTCTGGGCTGATGCGTAAATCCTCTTCCCTCCCTTTCCCTTTAAGCCTGGGGTCAGAGTGGACCAATGGTATTGACAGTATTCCTCGTTCTGAGTTGGCAGCGTTATTGGGACATGAAGTCCCAGAAACCTCTGGTGGAATCTGGGACAGCTGATTGTCTAAAATTATCTTGTAATTAATAAATTATTCACTGTTCTCTGATAAGTGGATAGTCACCGCCACATTCTAACACTGTTTAAAACAGTTAAGCCTCTTGTTCGGGGAGAATTCTGGCTCTCCAAGTTTCTCAAAGCTCTTTCCTTTATTATGAAATGTATCTATTAATAACTCCTTTAAGAAAATCCTGTGCCAATTTCAAAATAAACGCAGAACACCAGAAACCGCCTTATCCAGTCCCCCAAATAGAATTGAATCCGTCTCTCTAGTCTATGTGCAGTTGAGCCCTTCTCAATTCAGCCTTATTTGTCTTCTTCCTTTGAGTGTCAACCCCTGGAGGACAGGATCCAGGGCTTTTTAAATTTTTCAAATTTCTTTCTTTTTGCTTTTTTCTTTTGAGAAGGGGTCTCACTCAGTCATCCAGGCTAGAGGGCAGTGGTGTCATCATAGCTCACTGCAACCCAAAACTCCTGAGCTCAAGCGATCCTCCTGCCTCAGCCTCCCAAGGAGCTGGGACTACAGGTGCACACCACCATGCCTGGCTGTTTTTTTTTTATTTTTAGTAGATACAGGGTCTCACTCTTGCTCAGGCTGGTCTCAAACTCCTGAGCTCAAGCAATCCAACCCCCTCTGCCTCCCAGAGTGCTAGAATTACAGGAGAGCTTATTTTTATCCTCCCTGCACTCCAGACAGGCTTGTGCTTCCTGCCTGTCTACCTGATCCCAGGCATTTTTAGCTTTGGCTCCCTTGGATTTTTGATTGTCTTGTTTTGCCATCTTGTGGCTCATCTTGCACCCTAAGTGTTGCATGTCTGTCTAGCGTCTTTCCTGCTGTCACCATAGTCTTTGGACATGTGTTGCACTCCTCAGACTGACCCTCTCCTCTGGGGCTCGCCTGCCCTTCCTGGCATGGCCCTGGGCCCTCCTAGCCAGAGGTCTCATTCTAAGTATCTGGCCATACCCACGGAGCTCTGTAAACTGAGTTGAACTGAATTGTATTGTTTGGTGTCTCGTTGAGTTATCGGGTAATTCAGGGGAAATTCAATTATTTTTGCGAAACTGAAATCTTTTATCCTCTTCCACAATGATGATCTTATTCCAATCATACCCTAAAGGAGGACCATGCATCTATTATACACCAGGCACTGTAGGGCATTTCCCCTAATCTGGACATTGGTGTTGCTCTTTGAATTATGCGTGCATCTCTACTTGATTCGGATCCTTTAGCAGTGCTTGTATATGGTTTTGCTTCGGAGCCTTATGATAAATTGCTTGATAAAATCAATTCATAAAATTTGTTCTGGCATAGAAGTAGATGAACCAAGATAATGTGTTTAATTGGTAGATGACTAGTCTTTTCATTGTCTATTAACACAGTTACATAGTACATTTGTAGGAGGCCAGAAAAAGGACCCATAAGTAGATTAACATAATTGGGGGTTGGGAACACATTTATCTACTTACAAATTAAAGTTTACCATTAACTAAATGCTTTGTTGGTATTCATGCTATGTTGTTTAACAGGTAGTGCTTGGGTAGCTGAATCCAACAAGGAACTGTTTGTCTCCTGAATTCCAGGAAGTCAGACATTGACGGGGAGGGCGGTTTGGGGGAGGTTAGGGGGTTTACAGGTACTAATGACTAGTAACCGGATGTTTGGAGGATGTGCTCGCTCAAATAACTCCAAATCCCTGCCTGTGTGTGGTAGGTCTCTCTGGCGTCTGCTCTGGCTCTCTCGTGGGCATGCTGGTCTCACTGTCAGCAGATGTCGCTGGGAGTTTGATGCCTCGGATGAGCAGAGTTCGGAGGTTTGGCTGCCATCCCCTCGTGAGGCTCTTAGAAAAGAGCTTTCCCGGTGCTTGAGTTTCGAGCCTTGCCTGCCTTTATTAGAACTGCAAGAGAGGGAAGTTTACCGTTGGTTGCTTAGGGGGCTCCTCTCCCATTAACTGTGTCTTTCTAATGAGAGGCTGTGATAACAAAGTTGCATGTTTTCTTCCAGGTGAGTTCCAGCGAATTGGCTCGAGAAGGGGAAACACAAACACGCTGGCCCTCACTGGGCAAGAATGGCACCACCTCCCGGGCACTGCCTCCTTCTGCTGTGCGCCCTGGGCACCTTTGCACTCAACCGCTTCACGAGAGGTCAGAAGAATAGCACGCTCATCTTCACAAGGGAAAACACCATTCGGAACTGCAGCTGCTCTGCTGACATCCGGGACTGCGACTACAGTCTGGCCAACCTGATGTGCAGCTGCAAAACCGTCCTGCCCTTTGCCGTCGAGCAAACCAGCTACGACGGCCATCTGACCATCTGGTTCACAGACACGTCTGCGCTGGGCCGCCTGTTGAACTTCACGCTGGTGCAGGACCTGAAGCTTTCCCTGTGCAGTACCAACACTCTCCCCACGGAATACCTGGCTATTTGCGGTCTGAAGAGGCTTCGCATCAACACTGAGGCCAAGCATCCCTTCCCAGAGCAGAGCTTACTCGTCCACAGCGCTGCAGACGGCGACTCCAAAGAGAAGCCCGTGTTGTTGCACAAAGGCTGGCAAACATGTATGTACATCTCATTCTTAGACATGGCTCTTTTCAACAGGGACTCATCCTTAAGATCATATAGCGTTGAAAATGTGGCCAGCATTGCCAACAACTTTCCTGACTTTTCTTACTTTAAAACCTTCCCAATGCCAAGCAACAAAAGCTGTGTTGTTACATTTATTTACTAACATTGTAACTGTGTCCAGCTCCCAGGAACTTTGAAAAACCGCTGATAATTTGAGCAAGGAATCTGGAAATAGGCCATGAGATAGGTATCCCCGCTCAGCCACGCCTTTCTCCCTGGCCCCCATTCAAGGCGGAGCCACACATACAAATAACCACCTCTCTCCGTTCTGCTCTGTGCTCGACCGTGTGAACTCTTTTGAAAAACAAAATAAAAAGAAACCAAAAACCCAACTCAATGCAGTCCAGAGATATATGTCTTGGGAGCCAGGTAGAGGCTAAGTCTCTGCAACTGGAAATCTGCAGAGAAATGTCACTGCAGAAATGGAGAACGCAGTGCACCCCAGGGACTGCTTAGTGGAGCTCAGCACGACCCCCCAAGAAAGGTATCTTCTTTCAAAATACTGCCTTAAATTTTTCTGCTTCATTTTGTGACATTGCTTGGAATTCCCCTAAGTAGAGAATAATAGATTTCAGAGGTTTTGAGACTGAATTTTACAAAATAATTAGATTCTCTTGAACTGATATTTTCCAAATACCTTGCTAAGAACAGAGGCATTGAGAAATCGGAGTTTTGAGACTGTGTGTGTTGTAGGGGAGGGAAAACAGGTATGGGTAGGGTAGGACCTTAGGACTAAATGAGGACATCAGGGTTCTGAAGAAGGGGATGCAGAAATAAAAAGTGCTACTTGGGAGGCCAAGATGACAGGGTCACTTGAGGCCAGGAGTTTAAGACCGCCACCCTAGGCAACATAGTGACACCCTATTTCTACAAAAAAAATTAAAAATTAGCTGGGGATGGTGGTATGCATGTGTAGTCCCAGCTACTCGGGAGGCTGAGGCAGGAGGATTGCTTGAGCCCAGGAGTTGGAGGCTGCAGTGAGCTTTGATCATACCTTTGTAGTCCAGCCTGGGTGACAGAGAGAGAACCTGTCTCTAAAAAAAAAAAAAAAAAAAAAAAAACAGGAAGAAAGAAAAACGAAAAAAGAAAAATGAAAATTGGAGGACACAAAAAACAATTACATGTAGCTCAAACTTTGCTTAGAGCCAGGCCTAACCCCAGGGAAAGTTCCTTTGCTCTAGGCCTTCGCTTTCCTTTTCTTCTCTTTCTTTGAGACTTCTACCTTTGTCCCCGCTCTACCGTTTCCCCTATTTCTCCTCTCATTTTCCTCTTCCCTCTCTTCTTCCTTCTCTTGCTCCAGAAATCAGAACTTAGATGAATACCATTCGAACTGCATTTAACTACTTTAGGGGCTAGCCTGGGAATCTAATAACCACTTATAACATTATTCCCATGGGTAAAAATGCTCAAATTACAAATAGATAATTAAAAGAACTTTTAGGGCTCAGTCCATTTGGAAGTTTAAGACTGTAAAGTTAAGACACTTTACACGACATTGTTAACACAGAATGGTTTTATGTGTATTGATAAAAGGAACCAAATAAATGTATTTTTAAAAAAATCAAATCATTTTATTTTCTTTGTATAATCATCATTGTACAAAGAAAATTTTTCCCTTGCCTTTAAAGTGGAATATAAAGAAGAATTCATGGCAATTGTGGTACAAATGTCTAAAGTTGGAGTGAGATGAAGTTGAAACATCATTGCGTTCATGATACCGTAACCATAAGAAATAGTTTGATTATGAAATAACAGGACATCCTGGAGTAAATGACTTCAGATCACATTCATCACATATTTTTCTCTCACCCTTAACGTAAGGTAACTGAAATAACCTGAAATTTTCTACATTTGCTTAATTGGTGGGGGATTTGGCCATTCAGGCTAATTAGCATGAGTCCATAATGTCAGTGTTTAAATTAGGCCAAAGGGAAGACCAAAGTATGAATTTTAATAGAAAAACATAATGACCTCATTACTGCATTGTACTTCAGAGGTAACATTAATGTGATGGAAAAAGATAAAGAAGGTGAAAAAAGGAGGAGAAAGGAATGCAAGAAAGACGTAAGTGAAAAGATCAGTAATTATTTATTGTCATTAGTTGCTGAAAATGTCATACATTGAATTTTACCATTAAAAATAAAATTCATTTTTATTAATAAAATATACAATTAAATGATGTTAGAAATTACATGCATCCTATAAATATCCTCCATTTGGTAGCTTTTAATAGTTTCAAAGCCTTTTCACATATGTTTTTCGTAGAGACGGGGTCTCACTATGTTGCCCAGGCTGCTCTTGAACTGCTGGCCTCAAACAATCCTCCCACCTCAGCCTCCCGAAGTGCTGGGATTATAGGCATGAGCCACCATGCTTGACCTTAAATGATTCTTTTGAAAAATAACTGTGGGTCAGTGGGACTTGAACCAATAGAAAAAGGAAAGCAATTTAGTTATAAATCCAGCCTGAGGTTTCCAGATTTCTGGACTGAAAATGTGGTTCAGGTTGTGCTATTGCAGGATAAATAAAGGACAGAGAACATCCACAGCACAGATATGGGGATAGATGGCATTTCACACTCAGGCACGGGGTTGGTGGGGGCCATAGAAGGGGTAGGGATGGTGGCAAAGTGAGGGCGCACACTTCACCTGAAGGTCCACGGTGGCTCGGCTCCAGCTGAGTGTTGCCACAGAAGAATACAATGGGGCCAGCTCTGACCCTTCAAGAGAATTAGGAATTCCAGGTTTTTATGTGAAGTCTTGTAATTTATAAAAGTTGGGCTGCCATTAAGCTTTTTTCTTTGTTTGTTTTAAATAACATCATGTGGGTTAAAACAAACTATGCCAGTGATACTAATCTGGCCTGGGCTAGCAGTTTGTCACCTCTGGCCAGTGGTGTGCTGGTAAAAGATTAACCCCTAGCTCTCCAAAAAAAAAAGCAGATATATATGTACATGGTTTATTATAAATTTTACTTATGTAAAGGATGTGTAGCATACAATTTACAAATGATAATAAAACATATGTTGGTCTTTATTGTAATTAATTCTCAAAGAATGCTTTAGTTGATTTTTGCCAAACTCTTGTATTCAAAGCCAACCCAGGGTTGCAGCTAATGAGCAAATATGGCTTTGGCATGAATGCTGGTTGATATTCTCATTTGTGTTAGGAGTAAGAGGAAAGTTAAACAACAAGATACATGTGAGAATGTCACTTGTTTGTCAATGATGTAAGCAACTTCTTTGCTAAATTAAATAATAGTTTTCAAATACTGGAGAAGTATTTCCTCAATTTGGGAAACTATTCATAATGCAAGGACTATAGACGTGGCATACTTTTGAGTGTAATCTGCACTGTTAACATTTTCTCTATCACTCTCAAGAAAATCATAAATCAAACTGATTTGTAGTGTTTTCCAATGTCGGCAGTGTAAATACTGCCACCATAACCAATTTCATGCTACCAAGATAGCACAGAGTTGAAGAAAGGTACACAAGGCCCAGCACTACATAGAACTTCCACCCTGTAGATGCAATAGACACAAATAATCTCGAGGGCATGGATAACAGTAAAATGTAGTAAAATAATTAGGAAGTTGTGATATTTACTATTTTTGGTTTTGATATACTTAATTGTAAGTTTATATAATTTAATTTTTAATAATGACCGTGCTTAACAACCAGCCTGCAAAATTCCTGAAAATTTCCCCATCAGCTCCCATGAGCCGGGACAAGTCCATACCAACACCCCCACTGACTCTGGGAGAAAGAAATGCTGAAGGAACTGAGTGGAGACCGTGAGTTTAGAATGTGGAGTTTAGAGTTAATCGCTTGCAGGATTGAAATGCCCAATTTCCTCACTTGCCAGAACTAGAGGTGGGAACTTTAGGAGTTTGCACCCACCCTCCGTGCAGTAGCCCGCTCCTCGATGAGAGTTAGGATCCTGAAAGTCCCTAAGGTGGGAAATGGTGGGGTTGGGGAATTTAAGGCCTTGTGAAAAAAATGAGTTAGGTGTTAAAACTCATGAATGAACCTATGAAAGCCCCCCAAAAGGAAGGAAGGAACAAAGGAATGAAGAAAAGATATGAGTAATATTTCATACACATTAAATTAGTAAAAATGGGAATGAGACCATCCACTTCCATTTCCCACACTTGCTCACTAATAATTTGAGGACCTTCCTTTCTTCAGAATTTACAGGACGCTTGCAAATCTGATGTGATTTGTCACAGGAATAATGACATGCAGAAGCCTTTTGTTTCATGCATTTTAAATTTAACAGAACCCCAACTCAGAATGATGCATAAAGTCCTGTTTACCCGATCTAGACCCTAGAGAATCAATGAGAGAGAGCTGGCTTTGTAGAGAGTACACGTCTCATGGAGCCAATCATAAGCCAGTTTAAATCGTACAGGCACCATACATAGATAAATAAATAAAGCAGGGAGGATGGCTCAAAGATCCTAAATTTTAAACAAATTAGTACATGCTAAGAATAAAATCACAAAGCTATAGGAAAAGGGAAAGTAATTCAATGAATGGTCTTAGAAGAAAATAAAGACTAGAAGGATACACACTGAAGTATTAATAGTATTGTATCCGGGTGATGATATTAGAAGCAATTTTTATCTTCTTCTTCCTGAGTATCTAGCTTTTACAAATTTTTTGTATAAACGCATAATCACTTTTGTAATAGAGGCAATCCAATAAGAGTATTTTTACATAGACAAACAGATGATACTGGAGTAAGTGCTTACTACTTAAAGTTACATTCTCACATCACAATGTTAAATTAGATAGTGTTAAAATGAAACTATCCAACTACTTAAAAATATGAGAAACGAAGAGACTGACAATCTAATAGAAAAACAGGGAAATAAGCATGTAATTCACACAAGATGAAAACAAATGGCCAGTAATTGAACAAAAAAATTACCTCCACTAAGAGAAATGCACTGGGAAAACTGTTATTTCACCCATTAGGTTGGCAAAAAATAAAGTTACTTGATACTGAGTTTTGTTATGCCTGTAGACAAACAGATATTCTCACACAATGTTGGTGGGAGAATAAACTGGTACAGACACTTTGAAGTACAATTTAGGAATGTGTCTTAAAACGTACACAAGCTAGAGCCCAACAATTCCATTTTTCTATATCTACCAGAGAGAAGCACCCCTCACAGGTACACATAGGTCCATTAGCAAAAATTCATTTAGCCATTCACTTATTTATAATAAGTGCACTTTTCTATATGCATGCTATACTTGAATTAAAAAGTTTTTTAAAAGAAAAGAATGAATACTATGATGAACACTCATGTCATTATCATCCAGAAATGACAAATATGAACATGTTGTCACATTTATTTTAAGATTTTTTAATGGAAGAAATAAAATGCTATTAGTTTAAAAAACTGCAAAGAAATTATGAATGTTATTTAGAAGGCTTATTTTTGGTCATAGTATTGGCACAACAATTCTGAACTATTTTGTGTATATGGTGGGACTGTGCAAAAGAGCAAATATGGGGAAGTTTTTTGGAAGTCAGGGTTGTTAGGGTGGGAAATCAGAACTGAGGGATGGAGAAAAAGAAGCCTGGGGTGTTGGATTAGAATTAAAGGTATTAGTACAAACTCATGATTTTTAAGGCATATATTTCTTGGCTTGGCGCTGTGGCTTATACCTGTAATTCTAGCACTTTGGGAGGCTGAGGCAGGAGGATCCCTTGAAACCAGGAGTTTGAGACCAGTCTGAGCAACATAGTGAGACCCTGGTCTCTACAAAAAATACAAAAATTAGCCAGGCACGGTGGCGCACACCTGTAGTCCCAGCTACTGGGAAGGCTGAGGAAGGAGGATCACTGGAGCCCAGGAGTTTGAGGCTGTAGTGAGCTATGATGACACCACTGCACTCCAGCTGTGGGAACAGAGTGAGGCTCTGTCTCAGAAACAAACAAAAAAGATGTATATTTCTTGGATTTATTCTCTGAGAGGACCTAAAAGCAATGACATTCCTGTGGCAAAGAGTGCACCCAACACCTAAATTTTGGTTTCTCAATACCATTCCCCATGACAACAAACATACAAAAAATAGGGCCTTGAAGAAATGACTGACTCAAGGCTAGAACAGCAAAAATACAAGGTGAGTGTGGAACATCTTATTGTGACAGAAAGTAAGAAAAGCTGAAAAAGTTGATGGGGACACAGCAAAAGGATACAGGAGCCATTTTAAAGGATTCCCTTGGCCAAATTAGGGACAATCTGTACATAAAAGTCATCAATTACATAAATGGATGATAGAGTATCGATTTGAAAAAGATTCCATGAGTCTGTACTGATACTAAAAAAATAAAGGAATAAAAAAATAGGAAGGGGGAAAAGAAAGTTCTGTTTTACAGAAGAATGGCAACTAATAAATGTAAAAGAAACAAGTTAGAGATACCAAATCACCATTTTGCAAGCACAGTGGTAATAATGAATTCTGAAAAGAATCATTAATGGATGTTAAATGATTGGATGAAATATTAAGGAATATTCACACAGTCCAAAAGTATCATTGTTCCACAGAATACTTATTAATTACAAATGATACCTTTTCAATGGAGAAAGGTCCATAACTTAGGGATTAAACTTATCATGGGACAAACTGGCATCATGTGCTACCTGATGTGATGCACTGAGAAGGATGTATTAGTTATGTAGCATTTTTGCCAAAAAATGTTAAACTTCATCTAATCCAAATCCAAATTGAGGGACATTTCAGGAAAAAAAAAACTCATCTGGGCTCTTCAAAAGTGTCAATGTCATGAAAGTTAAAAAAAAAAAAAAAAGGTTGGGTTGTTCTAGAATGAAGGAGACTAAGTAGCTATGATAGCTATGACAACTAAATGCCATGCACAATCTATGTTGGATCCTGGATTGGGGAAAAAACAACAGCTATGAAAGACGTCAATGGAACAATTGGGTGAAATTTGAATGTGAACTGGATGTTAGAGAACAGTGGTGTGTTAAATGTAATTTCCTGAGTGTGATAAATTGTATTATGGTTATGTAGGGGAATGTCCTTGTTCTTAGGAGATGCACACTGAAGTATTCAGGGCTGCAGTGTCAGGATGTCTGCATGTAACTTTGAAGTGACTCAGCAAAGACAGAGAGAGAAAGAGAGAGCAAATGCAGCAAAATTGTAACAGTGATGAATCTAAGTGAATGGTATTTGGATGTTCCTTGCACTACTCTTGCTTGTTTTTATACACTTGAATTTTTCCCAAATAAAAAGGTGAGAAAATGAATGAGGTCTATTTTTACGCACTTACAAGGAAAGAGCTCCAAATCCCTAGCTGAAAGGAAAAAGCAAGTTATAAAATGACACATATAGTATGATACCATTTAGTTTAAAAATACATAGAACATTACTACAGATAGATAGATGCTGTATCCATGCAGGAAAAAGAACATCCTCTAGGTATTTCGAGCAGAGGATGATTAAACGCAGGCAATCAGTTGCCAGCAAAATCTCAGGAAGGGCTAGAGGAGTGAAAATTGGGGGTGGCCACTGCAGTAAGGAGTTGACAGCATGATACTGCTTACACTGGAGAGCAGGAAGGTGCCTGCTGCTGACATGGCAGCCACGGCTGCCACCACCAGCACTGCCTCCTGACACCCAGGAAGCTGGGAACCAGACGCTGAACGTTAGCCAAGACCCTGCATTGCCACAACTTCTTCTAGAAACCCTCTGCCTCCTTCTGCTGTCCATCCTGTGTTCTCCAGCCCCTTTGGCCAGCGAGTCTGCTGTCCAGGACTCTTTATCCTCTGGAATAACCCAAAACTTTGCTCCTGGCGAGTCTGAGCCCTTGGCTGTCCTGCCCTGGTTGGATTGCCAGAGTCCTCCATGGAAATTTTCCTCTATGCATGGAAATACTAGGAACAGCCCCTCAAAGTGAAGGGTTTTGAGGAGAGGAGGTTATATAATAATCATCTTATGGTATAGGAACGTAAACTTAACAAGAAAACATATTATGAATAGCAGATAGATAAATTTGTTGAAATCCCTCATGTGTGTGATCTCTTTATTGCCATATGTTTAGACAGTTTAAAGCCTTGACCATTGTTTTATTGGGGTGATGTGAGAAAGAATTGATTTTTTTTTAAATGGTCATTCCCACATTTTTAACCCCGACTTAAAAATCTTCCCTGCTGCTTATTTGTTTATTAGTCTGTTAAGAGCCATTAGGAACAAGACTCTTGTCCCCCCCCCCACCCCTCCAAAAAAAAAAGCCATCAGGAATTTCTTCAGTCAGTTTTGTGTGATTTGTATTTAGCTAGAAAATATATCTTCTGTAGAATTTCAGATGTATGGTAACTGGGTTACACATAATATTCTCATATTCTCTCGTAATTAATTTGGTCTCTTTCTTACTTCTAGTTACACCTACAGTAGTGGGAGCGTGTGTGTGTGTGTGTGTGTGTGTGTGTGTGTGTGTGTGTGTGTTTTGTGCTCTTCCTTTATTAGGCTTAGATTTACTTCCCACATTCTTTGAATTGTTTTGCTGATAATAATTTTTAAGATTGATTATTTTTATTTTTATAATTATAAACTTAGTTTAAAGTCATGTCATGTACCCCTTTAGCTATTAATATACTATGTTTTTATTTGGGATAGCAACATTTCTATTAATTTCTAGAGAGTTTAGATAATTATGTCATATGTTATTTCCTATTTGACTCAGAGATTTAGATAACTATTCCTTATTTCCCAAGTAGTTAAGGCTTTTTCTTTGTTTTTAATCAGGAAAGGTTACCCAATTTTTTCGGATTTGGTTTCTCATTTAACTTTTCCTCACTTTGGAGAATGTGGCTGTAAAATCTTTATTTTGGAGAATTTGTTCAGTTTTTAAAAATTGTTGCCAGGTTAATGATTGATATTCATAAATGTTTCACAGATGCAGTAGTCTCTGGAGAGGAGAAAATTCTCTCTTTTTATTTATCTGTCTCTATGTATCTATCTATCTATACACATTTGAGCTCACTGATTATTAAAATCTCACATAACTTCATATATTTTTTGGCCCATTGATTTGTGTGATTCAGAGAGAGGCATATTAAAATATTCCATTATGAAGAAAAATGCTGATAATATTTAGTGTCCATTTGAAGTTTGTACTTAGGAATTTAAAACAAAACTGGGGCAGCTTGTTAATCAGGAACAGGTACGGAGAGGGTCATTGTGTGGCTCAACCACGGCCAGGGTTTTGCTGGGTGAGAACAACCAAGGAGAGTGAGAAGGAGAGTTGAAGGTGTTGCAAGGGAGTGGTTATGATCTTGCCCCATGAAATCCAATGTGGATAAGAAGGGAAACAATGGCAGGAAGAAGAGGGTAGACAGTGAATAGTGACGGGTTCAACGGACTTGACCAACAGGAGTGATGCAGTTACTGGAGACGCTCCCAGTAACTCCCCAGTAACCCGGAGATGGTCCAAGGGTGCAATCATTATGGTAGGTGGCTGAAGTGGAGTGGTGGATGTGATTATTAAAGGTGACATTAGAAAACTAAAAATGCAAGAAGATAGACCACTTGAATATTGGAGCCACTAAGAATGAATGAGTCAACGAATATTCCTAAAACAATTCTGGAAGGAAATGCACCAAAAGTGATAATAGGATTATAAATGACTTTTATTTTTTCTTTGTATTGTTCTGTATTTTCTAAATTGCTAAAATATGCATGCGGTACTTCTGTAATTATAAAAAGGTTACTTTCAAATTTGAAGCTGCATTTGATTCTTCTCTCAGTAATCATGCTATAATCTATATGTTTATTGTACAACTTTGCTGCCCTCAAGTAAAACTAAACAATACAGAAAAAAGGAAACATTAATTTCTTCTGTCTTTTATACCCAGAGGGATGTTTATAACCCAGTTGTTTTCAATAATGTATCTGCTTTAAATTTTTTTCCCAAGAGGGACAGACAATAACGTTTAAATGATACTGATCCAACACAAGTGATCAGTGAGTTCTTTCAGAAAGGATGGATTGCTATTTCTGATTTTTCATTGGCCACATTGTTCTTAGATGTATATATAAAGTGTCCATTGCGAGTGTAACATAAATATCTTATCGTACTACAGTTCTGAATTACATTCTTTCACATTGTAACTCTAGAAGATGTAAAATACTTAATTGGACAAAATGATTTCAACTGCTCATTTTACGTGAAATGTTCTAAGAAAATTTTACTAAAGGAGATAACCCTGGAGCTGTTTATTGTAATCATTTTACAGGAAAATGTTCTGCTTCAACCCCAGAAATCCTTACACATTTCCTAATGATGAAGATACTTAAATGGCCTTTGGCACTACTGGGGCCCAGAAAGTGATACCCCAAAAGTATGGCACTGTGGCATGCTGATCACTTAAGTTTTTTATTTGGGTTTGTTTTGTTTTGTTTTGTCTTTTCCTGATCAAAAGCTCAGACTGTAATGCCGACTACTTTGAACTCAAAGAAGCAGCCTCAGGACCAAGGTCTCTCTGACCTTCTCCTACCCTCCTCTCACCCCCTTTCTCCTCTGAAGTTCAAGGACTCTGAACTTCCCTTACGTGCCTAAAGATAGATCCTCCGAAAAGGAACTCACTTGTCATGAGTCTCTTTCCTGGGAATCTCATCAACCAAGAAAGATTAACCATATCACATGAGACGAAACTGAAGGTCGACACCATGCCCAGACTTTGTCACAGGCTGTACAACCTATTAATCTTCCCCCAAAATTATATGCTTTCCCTTAAGTTGACTACATCCCCCTCCCCTCTCCCTTTTGAAGAAGGTATATGACTTCCATTATAAATTTCACTGGGTTATTGAATACTCACTTTTCTTTCCTATGATGCCTCCATGCATATTATAAATTTGCAATTGTTTTCTCCTGTTAATCTGTCTACTATCAGTTTATTTCATAGATTCAATTACCAAACCTTCAGAGAGTAGAGAGAAAGTTTCCTCTCCCCTGCAACACATAGAAAAAATAAACTCAAATTGAAATTTCTATGATTTTATATCCATAGTTCTTAAGATGTTATACCCTTTGCACAGATGGGTCTGAGTTAAAAAAGAAGAAAGATGTAGTACCCTATTGATTTCCTTCATAATAATAATCACAGTGAGTAATGATTTTTTGTTTATTTGCTTATTTATTATGTCTCCAGAACCTGACTAAAGTTCTAGGACAAAGAACACATTTGTCTTGTTCACTCTTACATTCCTACTGCCTAACACAATGCCTAGAACATCAAACATGCTCGATAAATTTTGTTGAATGAATGAATAACAAGAGATGAATACCTGGTCTAAATAGCAGATGCACGCCAGCACAGTGGCTCACATCTATAATCCTAGCACTCTGGGAGGATCGCTTGAACTCAGGAGTTTGAAACCAGCCTGAGCAAGAGTGAGATCCCATCTCTACTAAAAATAGAAAAATTAGCCAGGCAACATGGCACGCACCTATACTCCCAGCTATTCGGGCGGCCGAAGCAGGAGGATGGCTTGAGGTTGCAGTGAGCTATGATGACACCACTGTACTAGCCAGGACAATAGATGGAGACTCTGTCTTAAATAAATAAATAAATAGCAGATGCATTTTAAAAATAAACTAGGATGAACAAGGTAACCTCCATTAAAATGCTATTTACTTTTGTTATGACATTCTCAGTTTGGATAAAGAGAAATTTCACTAACTTTCTTTTGGTTGAAGAAAGTGCCATTTTGGAAAATGAATGACTGTTACAGCTAAATTGCCAACATTTATGAGTTGAATGACTCTCCACTGGGGATACTAATGTGTCCAAAAAAAAATTTTTTTTTTAAATAATAACCTTTTTAAAAAACTCTGAATCTCTTAAACCCGGATTGAGTCAATGATAATTGTTTGATAGAAAAGATGATCCCACTGAATTGGAATCAATGGCTAAATTTTCATGGAGTTTGAGATAAGGAACTGAGAAATTTTCTGACATTTTAAACTAGGACCATTCACATACTCTAGATGGAGGTACTTGTCTCTGTTTGAAAGTTACTTGCAATAACTGCATACTTAGAAGAGAAAGGCCTTTCCTCACTTTTACCTGTTGCTTAAGTGCCTGCCTGTGAGAATATGTGTGTGTATAGTTTTTAAAAAGAAAAAAGGAAAAAAATCCCTTTGTTGAACAAAAGTTACAGCTGAAGAGTTAAGTGGGTAAACTTTAACAGTTGTATAATGTGCATGGATAAAATTAACACTCATATAAAATTAAAATCTTTAATCAAACACACATACATATACTACACAAAAAAAATCATCAATAACAAAAGCAAAAAGGACATTTATTATAAGGCTTCCAGGGTTATCTAAGAGAACCCACAGACAAGAGTGCACTCCAGGTTCAGGCAGAGTCAAGACCAAGGACCTGGAAAGGTACTGGAATCTCACATGGTATTCCTTCTGCTTTCTGGATTCTGCTTCATTCTTCTTTCCTGCTACACTAACTAGATTTCTTGACTCCTGAGTTGACATGTAATTTATGGCTTTCCTACAGCTTTGAGGTCATTGTAGTTCTAGCCATAAGCAGGGACTCATTGTCCCAAGTGCTAAATCTTGGGAAAATCTGATTGGCCCAGTGAGTACAATGCAACTTGGCCTCCTACCTCACTGGGTGGGGATGCTCTAATCCCTAGAGGAGGCAGTTCCCAAAGTGGAAGGGAGGTGTCTACTACCACTTTAAGAATTAATCTATCTCAGTAATATATAACAAATACATTAAGATCATGTTTTGGGAATAAAGGGATGTAAGCTGTGGCAAATGTTTATTTATATCAACACAGATTAGAACACTTATCACCAATTAAACACGTAACGTCCAATACCATTCAGTCAACAAATATTGAGTGTCTATTGTGTGCCAAGTGCTATTCAAGGTGCTGTGAAGACAGCACTCAACAAAACATAAAAGTCTCTTCCCTATTGTCTTAGTAGGTTTTGTGCTGCTGTAACAGAATGCCACAGACTGGGTAATTTATAAAGAACAGAAATTTCATACAGTTCTGGAGGCTGGGAAGTCCAAGGTCGAGGGGCTGCATCTGGTGGGGGCCTTCTTGTTGCATCACCCCACAGCAGTAGGTGGAAGGGCAGGAAAGCTCCAGAGAGCATGAGAGAAAGGGGGAGGGACCCATCCCTTTCATCAGAACCCCAATCCCTAGACAACTAACCCACTAATCTGGAGATAACACCATTCATCCATTGATGAGGGCAGAGCCCTCATGACCTAATCACCTCTTAAAGGTCTCACCTCTCCACATTGTTGCTTTGGGGATTAAGTTTCCAACACATGAACTTTTACGGATACATTCAAACCATAGCACATCCGTGAAGCTTACATTCTACTTTAAGTTAATGAAGAACTGCCTTCATCAAGGTAGGGTTTAATAATTTTATTAAACAGATTTCTTTTTTTTTATTATTATTATTTTTTTTACACCTCTGCAGCAGGGCTCCCAGAGGACTGATTACCATCCTGTCCTGGTCATTGCCAGGGCTGGACATTTCCACAGGGCACTCAAGCCTCCCTTTTCTGATTTGAACTTCTATCGCACTCCCTGGTCCTTTTTTTTTTTTTTTTTTTTTTTT
>RJWJ010016831.1:0-33910 GCA_004363605.1 Indri indri | reverse complement strand
CAAGGATGGAAAAACATGCACTACATGTACTCACCATCAAACTGGTACTCATTGGTCAACACTAAGTTGCTCACATGGTAGTAATATTCACTGGGTGCTGGTCAGGTAGGGAGGGTGGGGGGGTGGGAGGTAGAGCAGGTGGGGTGAGTAAACCCACAGCTAACGGAGATGGGTTGCACTGTATGGGGGAAGGACACGCTTGTGGCCCTAACTTGAGCGAAGCAAATGCATTTCATGTAACCAAAATGTTTGTACTCCCGTAATATCCTGAAGAAAAAAAAGGAAAAAAAAAACAAGCCAGGGGTGGCGATGTGTGTCGTTGTCTTAGCTACTTGGGAGGCTGAGGTAGGAGGCTCGCTTGAGCCCAGGAGTTTGAGGCTATAGTGAGCTATAATCCTGCCATTGCACTCAGCCTGGGCAACAGAACAAGACCCTGTAGTAAAGAAAAAATGATACCAACATAATTTTTTCTGTTATAGTAGTTGATGTTATTCAGAAACGTTCTGGATAAATTAGAGCTGCTATTTGATAGTTTTAGAACATTCAACTTTTGAAAAATCTTCTAGGCGTGCTTTGAGGCTTATATACTTGCCATTTTTCCAGAGATGTAAAAACATTTGAAAGTGGAGACTACCTGGGAAGGAGGACTATTGCAAGTAATAATTTTTTTTTTTTTTACTATTTTACGGAAGTTTGAAATTTTCCTTACAGTTTTATTTTTTTTTTCTTTTGGTGAACGGAATTTTATTGCTATTTGGGGGCCATTTTAACAAAGGTCAGTGTTTCTAGATAATAATTTTTAACCTGTTGTGAATATGAGAGATGTCAAATGATTGTTCTTACTCTTTTTGTCATGGAGGAGGCCAGACATGTAGCCAGCTATCTTCAGCACAGACCATTGTCATTCTAGTGTGGAATTTCAATGAAATATGATAACTCTAAGTAGATTTCTTTTCTTTTTTTTTAAGAGATGGAGTCTCACTCTGTCACCCAGGTTGGAATGCAGTGGCACGATCCTAGTTCACTGCAGCCTTGAACTGGGTCACAAACAACCCTTCCGCCTCAACCTACTGAGTATGTGGGACTACAGGCATGTGCCACCACCTCTGGCTAATTTTTTTTTTTTTAAGTGACTGGGTCTTGCTATGTTGCCTGGGCTAGTCTCAAACTCCTGGCCACAAGTGATCCTCTTGCCTCACCCTCCTGAGTAGCTGCAATTGCAGGCGTGAGCCATGGCACCTGGCTCCAGATCTCTTTTAATGTTTCAAATTTCACTAGACAGGATACGGAAATTATCAGGCACAGTTTAAATGAGCTAATCTAGTGTAAGAAGTGACTTGAATGAATGGAAGTCATCTCCAAATTACTTTTGCTACTGGAATAGAACAAAAATCTGTTATATTACTAAAATCAGTCAGAGCACTAAACAATTCTCCTTTTTTTTCCCTACGTAATTCCAGACCTCATAGTTCTTTTCAAATCTGATTTTACTCAGAGGCAATTACTTACCTGGCTGTCCTCTGAGAAAGGAGTATATTTCAGAGCCAGAATGAATCTAGGTGACTACTTCTAAAGTCTAATTTTATCTGATTTTAAAAACAAAAGGAAACCAATAAAAGTAAAAGATAAACAGTAAACTATGAGAAACAAGTCCCAGCATATATGACTATAAAGATTAATACCTTCCTGCATAAACAATGCATAAAATCAATAAGAAATCCAGTAAAGACCCCAACAGATGATCAGCAGAGGTTATAAACAAGCCATTCACAAATCAGTACAGTGGGAAATGCTCAGTCTTACTAATAATCAAAGAGATGCAAATTAAATCCATGAGATAATAAATTCTCCTTCAAATTAACAGTTAAGAAAGTGGAGATTATCCTCTTCCATTGATATCTGTTGAAATGGATACCTCTGTTCTTTGCTGGTAGATATCAAGTTTTGGTTAGCATGTTTAGAAAAGCCTTAAAATTCTTCAGATCCTAACTCTAAACCTGGGAATTTAAGACAATTAAATAGTCTGTGTAAATAGAGATCAGTTTAAGACAGTTAAATATGGGGGGAGGTGATCTCTGTTTCATGAATATGTCCATTGAAGTATTATTAGTATTATTTGCAGCAGCAAAAGTAAGTTTACTTCCCTAAATGGTTTGACTGTGGTCTAATTAAGACATAGATGAATTAGTGCTTACATGTGAAGAGCCATTAGAAAAAATTTAAATAATGTTATATAATAACATCAAGATTTATGTATAGATTATATGTAAAGTATGATCTTACCTGTATTCTGAAAACACACTTGGAAAAAGATGAAGAAAATGTACCAAAATATTAATTGAGATTTGGAGCTAAGGTTTAGATATTCCCTTTTTCTTTCTATTTTCAAAATTTCCAATTGTGACTATATATCATTTTAAGTGTTAGGAAAAAATAAAGTAAAACTTTCATTTAAAAAATAAACACAATGAATAGTACTGTGGAATAGTACTACCAGTAATAAGTAAGTAGTATGTATTAATATTTAGTTTAAGAATTTAAAGTAAGGGATTATATGGCTTAATTTGCTATGTTTAGCTTTTATCGCATCATCAGCAAGTATTAAACTCTAGGGTGGTTTGTGGAAAAGAAAAGGGTTTTAGACTTCGGCTGTAATGTGGGTCTACCACCTTCTATATTAGGCTCATTATTAGATCTTAGTTTCTTGTGGTATAAATGTATGTTATAAACCTACTTCAAAGAGTTTTTAGATTGTCTCTCGCTGTGAGACCCTCTGGTGGGCGCAATGACCAGGCGGGCTTTATATCAGAGATGAAAGGCTGGTTCAACATATACAAATCTATAAATGTAGTTCACCTCTTAAATAAAAGCAAGAACAAAGACCATATGATTCTCTCTATTGATGCAGAAAAAGCATTTGACAAAGTCTAGCACACCTTTATAATAAAAACTCTTAGCAAAATAGGCATAGATGGGACATACCTTAAAATTATCAAGGCCATATACAATACACCCACAGCCAATATCATTCTGAATGGGGAAGAATTGAAACCATTCCCACTTAGATCTGGAACCAGACAAGAATGCCCACTATACCCACTTCTATTCAACATACTGCTGGAAGTCCTTGCTAGAGCAATTAAACAAGAGAGGGGAACTAAGGATGTCCAAATGGGGGCAGAAGAGATCAAACTCTCACTCTTTGCTGACGATATGATATTATATCTAGAAAACCCCAAGGATTCAACCAAGAGACTACTGGAATTGAGAAACAAATTCAGTAAAGTCTCAGGATACAAAATTAATACACACAAATCAGAGGCATTCTTATATGCCAATAACAGTCAAGCTGAAATTCAAATCAAAAAGCAGTATCTTTTACAATAGCCTCAAAGAAAATCAAATATCTAGGTATGTATTTAACAAAAGAGGTGAGAGACATATACAGGGAGAACTATGAAACACTAAGAAAAGAAATCATAGAAGATGTAAACAGATGGAAAAATCTCCCTTGCTCATGGATTGGTAGAATCAACATTGTTAAAATGTCCATACTACCTAAAGTGATCTACAGAATTAATGTAGTCCCTATCAAAGCACCATCATCATTCTTTACAGATCTAGAAAAAATTATTTTACTCTTTGTATGGAACCAGAGAAGACCCTGTATAGCCAAAGCAATCTTAAGCAAAAAGAACAAACTGGGAGGTATCAGTCTGTCAGACTTCAAGCTATACTACAAGGCCATAGTAACTAAAACAGCATGGTACTGGCACAAGAATAGAGACATACGCCTTTGGACAGGACTGAGAATCCAGAGGTGAAACCATCTGCATATTGTCATCTAATCTTTGACAAAGCAGACAAAAATATAGACTGGGGAAAAGAATCCCTTTTCAATAAATGGTGCTAGGAAAACTGGATAGTTACATGCAGAAGATTGAAACTGGATCCCCACCTCTTACCTCTTGCCTCTTACAAAAATCAATTCAAGATGGATAACAGACTTAAACCTAAGGCACGAAACCTTAAGAATCCTAGAAGAAAATGTAGGGAAGATTCTTTCAGACATTGGCTTAGGCAAAGAATTTATGAAGAAGACCCCCAAAGCAATCACAGCAGCTACAAAAATAAATAAATGGGACCTGATCAAATTGAAAAGCTTTTGTACAGCCGAGGAAACTATCATTAGAGCAAATAGACAACCTACAGAGTGGGAGAAAATATTTGCTCTTTACACATCTGATAAAGGGCTGATAACAAGAATCTATCTAGAACTCAAAAAAATCAAGAAAAAATCAACCCCATCAATAAATGGGCAGAGGACATGAACAGAAACTTTTCAAAAGAAGACAGAATAATGGCCAACAAACATATAAAAAAATGCTCAACATCTCTAATCATCAGGGAAATGCAAATCAAAACCCCAGTGAGATATCACCTAACTCCAGTAAGATTGGCCTTTATCAAAAAATACCAAAGCTCAAATGCTGGCGAGGATGTGGAAAGATAGGAACACTCTTACATTGCTGGTGGGATGGCAAATTAGTGCAACCTCTGTGGAAAAGAATTTGGAGATACCTCAAAGAGCTACAAGTAGAATTACCATTTCATCCAGCAATACCACTGCTAGGCATGTACCCAAAGGAACAAAAGTCATTCTATAATAAAGACATCTGTACTCGAATGTTTATGGCAGCACAATTCACTATAGCAAGGATATGGAAGCAACCCAAGTGCCCATCAGTCCATGAGTGGATTAATAAAATATGGTATATGTATACGATGGAATACTACTCAATTATAAAAAGTGACGGTGATCTAGCACCTCTTATATTTTCCTGGATAGAGCTTGCACACATCCTCCAAAGTGAGGTATCCCAAGAATGGAAGAATAGGCACCGCATGTACTCGCCATCAGATTGGCAGTAACTGATCAACACTAAGGTTGTCACACAATAGTAATATTCTTTGGGGGTAGGAGGATTGGGGGTTGGTAAACTCACAACTAATGGACACGGTGAGCATTGTGGAGGTGGGGAAGAGCAGTCTCAAATCATGGTTGAGAAAATGGTAAGTCATAACATGGAACCAAAACGTACCCCCATAATTTCCTGAAATAAAAAAAAAGTTTTTAGAGATGAAATGACATAATATGTAATTCTTCAAGTAGCTAAGGAGTATTAGTTGCATAATCTTCCTTTTGATATGAATTATAATTCTCTCCAGATTTGTATAATTGTCTCTAATTGATGATGTAGGTGATATTTAGAGTGATAACAGTTCTATCACTTAATTAAGAAGCTTCTTTGTATATAGAAATAAATGGACACGATGAAATGGCCTTCATTTGTTAAATGGGGTGTTTTGATATATATTTGAGAGTATGTGTATATATGTCTGTGTATATATGTATGTGTGTATATGTGTGTGTACACACACACACACGCCAGGATAGGAAAACTTCATCCCTCTGAGGCAGTTAAAACTATAATCTGTCTATCCAGTAATCTTACTGATATGAAAAAGATTATCTGAGAACCATGATTTGTGGGAAATGGTGACATTGTCATGCATTCCTGTCAAAATAAGATTATCAAATTTTGAATATCTATGCTCTAATACTATTTTTTTAAGTCATAAGCACAGTAGAGATCACAGACACAAATTATCTCCTTTTGCCAAGATGATTGAGGCCAATTATTAATATAGCTAAAAAAGGAATTTATTACCAAGTATTATCCTTATTTCTCATTTTTAAAGTTATCCCAGCTATGAGAAAAATGGAATTTTCCAGCAACCAGGAAATCTTCATTGACAAACCATGTAGTTATTATCCTACTAACTTAAAGGTGGACTTTTCTGTGAGAGGATTTAACATTCAATTAGAGTATCCTATTAAGGTGTCACTCAATAGATTAAGGATAAACTAGACAGTAAAGGTATGTGTGCTTAGGTTAATTTTGATTAGGAATTTTTCCTCAAGTGTATAACTGAAGCATTTTATAATTGTAGAAAAATTGCTTCAGTCATTTATGTATACTACTATAGGGTGATAATATTGTTAGAATTTTTGCTTTCCTGTCAAAAACTTACTTTATTTAAGGATATCTATGATGAAGTTTACCATGTAGTTTACTTTTCCTGTGTGACAGAACATAACTCAGTGTAACATTTTCATGTTGTGGGAAGATGTTAGCCACATTTCTACTAGGACATAGTTGCTGAAGATGATATTCTTTATAGCAGTTCTGCTTTATATTGCTATAGGAGGTTATTTTTTATTTTTTAAAGAATTGTTGAGAAAGGAACAATTCCTAGATTTTACGAGAAATAGGCATGATCCTTTAAACTCTTCTGTGTAGTGTCTTTTTAATTCCTGGAGGATCAAATTTGTAAATGGAAAGTGGCATGTCACACTGGGCCCCCCATGAAAAACAAAAGGTATGAAATGCTACTATTCATTTTTATGATTGTCCCAAGAATATTTGTCAAAGATTAAGAATGTATGTTCTTATATCTTCATATATTCAGATTACATATGAGAGGAATTTAGAGGAATATCATATAGTGGCTAAGTGCATAGGCTTTCGAGAGAAACTTCCTGAGTTCGCATTCTGATGCCACAACTTTCTAGCTGCATGATTTTCTGCACCTTAGCTTCCTCATAGGAGATAATAATGGTACCTACCTCCTAGGGTTGTCACGCTGCTTAAATAATATAAAAAGCTAAGAATAGTGCCTTGCACGTTTTAAATGATTCATGGAATGCTTACTCATATTTGACTTTTGTTGCTATTTAACAGGAACAGGTATTTACTATGTTAGTAGTCTGTTACTGAAGCAAATCTTTTACTGGCTTTAGCTCTACTGTTTTTCAAATATGTACTACCTCCCTGTCACACCCTACAGTAAATAAATTTTTTAATCTTTAGAAGTGAGGCACTTTTTTTGTTGCATTAAAAAAATGATTTCTCATGTAAGATCTGATTTAAACATTTTTTTCTCAACATCTGTTCTGTAAATTAGTATTTTAATGATTTAAATTTTATTTTTAAAAAATTTCAAATTATGGGTACATAATGTTTGTATATATTTATGGGGTACATGTGATGTTTCGATACAGGCATATAATGTGTAATAATCAAATGAGGGTCATTTGGGTATCCATCACCTCACACATTTATCATTTCTTTATGTTAAGAACATTCCCATTGCACTCTTTCACCTATTTTAAAGTATACCGTAACTTACTGTTGATTGTAGTCACTTTGTTTTGCTATCAAGTGTTGTTCATTCTATCTGACTACCTAACTATATTTTTGTTAACCATCTCCACTTTATCCCCACTTTCCTGCTACCCTTCCCAGCCTCTCATGACCATTCTACTCTCCATCTCCATGAGATCAATTGTTTTGATTTTTAGCTCCCACATATGAGTGAGTACATGCAAAATTTATCTTTCTGTGCTTGGCTTATTTCATTTAACATAATGTTCTCCTGTTCTATCCATGTTGTTGCAAACAACAGGATTTCATTCTTTTTTATGGCTAAATAATATTCTATTGTGTACGTGTACCACGTTTTCTTTATCTGTTCATCTGTTGATGGACACTTAAGGCGATTCCAAATTTTGGGTATAGTGCTGCATAAACATGGGAGTGCAGATGTATTTTTGATATACTGATTTCCTTTCGTTTGGATATATATCTAGCAGTGGGATTGCTGGATCATATGGTAGTTCTATTTTGAGTTATTTGAGGAACCTCCATACTATTCTCCATAGTGGTTGTACTAATTTACATGCCTTCCAGCATTGTATGAAAGTTCTTCTTTTTCCACATCTTCAGCACCATTCATTATTACCTGTCTCTTGGATAAAAGCCATTTTAACTGCGGTGAGATGATACCTCATTGTAGTTTTGATTTGCATTTTTCTGACGACTGATGATATTGAGCATATTTTCATATACCTGTTGGCCATTTGTATGTCTTCTTTTGAGAAATGTCTGTTTACATCTTTTGCTCATTTTTTAATCTGTTTGATTTTTTCCTAAGCTGCAATATCCTGGTTAATCCCTTGTCAAATGGGTAGTTTGCAAGTATTTTCTCCCATTCTGTGGATTGTGTCTTCCCTTTGTTGATTGTTTCCTTTGCTGTACAGAAACTTTTTAGCTTTCTGTGATCCCATTTGTCCAATTTTGCTTTGGTGCCTGTGCTTTTGAGGTATTACTCAAGAAATCATTGTCCAGACAAATGTCCCTGAGAGTTCCCCTAGTGTTTTCTTGTAGTAGTTTCATGTCTTAGGTTTCAGCCTTTAATTCATTTTGATTTTATTTTTGTATATGGCAAGACATAGGGGTCTAGTTTCATTCTTCTGCATATGGATATCCAGTTTTTCCAGCACCGTTTATTGAAGAGACTGTATGTTTGTTCATGTCTTGGTATTTATTCTAATCTTCAGGGTCTGGACTTGTTTGTACCGGTCCTTCTTGAGAAGGTATTCAATGGGAATTGAGTGTTGTGATCTAAGTTTTTGGTCACTGCAGCTGTATAAGCACTAGGGGACGTCCCAAGCCCAGTAATGCTGTGACTCTTGCAAACTCCTAGTGGTACTGCCTTGGGGGATTTGGGTGAGATGTGGGAGAATTCCACGTATTTCAAAATCTCATTCTTTTCCCTTACTTTCCCCCAAACAGGAGTTTCATACTCCATGCTGGGCTGCCTAGAGTTAGGGGAGGTGTGACATGAGCATTCCCCTGTGGCCACCACAGCTGGGACTTCCCAGCTGAAACCAGCACTGTATTTCCCAGGGCCCATGGTGACTACTGTTTGGCCACTGCTGGTGTTTATTCAGGGCCAAAGGGCTTTTTACTGAGCAGGTGGTGAATACTGCTGGTACTGGGTCCTTCCCTTCAAAGCAGCAGGTTCCCTTCTGGCTTAAGGTGGGTCTAGAAATGTTCTCTAGGAGCTAAGACCTGGAATTGGGGGCTTCAGGAATCTGCTTGGCATTTTATTTTACTGTGGCTGAGCTGATGCACAAGTTACAATACATAGTTTAAGTGGAAGGTGTCTCTCCCTGAGCTGTACTACCTGGAGTTTGGGGAGGGGTGTTGCAGACATTTCCTTGGCCTCTACAGCTGGTGTGTCACTGGGTCATGTGCACTCCAAGTCCACTGGCTCTGAGCCCAGCATAGCAGCAGGACTTGCCCAAAGACTACAGTCTTTGTGGCCTGATTGCCTTTCACATTATTCCAGGATACAGGCCACTTCTGTCAGTTGGTGGTGGAGGTAGCCACAACTCAGTTTCCTACCACAAGGACAAAAGATTCTTTTGTGGCCAGGGCTAGTCTAAACGCTTCCTCTGTGTGCACCACTGAGAGAATTCTGCCCTGTGTTGTATTCCCCTATGACAGGGTGGCCTGAGTTCCAATGCAAAATCCCACAGTCACTTCACTCTCCCTCCTGCAAGCTCACAGATTCTCTCTCCACTCAGCAGTGGTACAGTGCTGCTGGGGGATGGGGAAGGGGTGGTGTAGGCCAGCAGTCCCCAGACTTCTTGACACCAGGGACTGGTTTCATGGAAGACAATTTTTCCATGGACTGGAGGGTTGGGGGGATGGTTTCAGGATGATTCAAACCTCTCTGCTAATGATAAGGATAATTTGTATTTGTAGCCACTCCCCAGCACTAGCATCACCATCTCAGATCATCAGGCATTAGATTCTGATAAGGAGCGCACAACCTAGATCCTTCGCGTGTGCAGTTTACAATAGGATTCGACCTCCTATGAGAATCTAATGCCACTGCTGATCTGACAGGAGGCAGAGCTTATGCAGGTGCTTACCTCCTGCTGTGTGGCCTGGTTCCTAACAGGCCACAGACCAGTAAGATTCATGGACTGGGATTGGGGACCGCAGGTGTAGGCAACATCAGACTCTTTTCTGCCCTCTTCAGTGCCTCTTTTTTTGATATAATGTTAAAAGCAGGTACTGTGATTGCTCACCTGATTTTTGATTCATAGGAAGGTGTTTTCTTACAGGGCTATTTGTTCAATTTGGTGTTCCTGTGAGGGGAAAATTGCTGGAGGGTTCTGTTCAGCCATCTTGCTCTGCCTCCTTAAGGCTGTCTTTTTATTGAGGATAACTTTTAGTGTATTTCTTTTTAGCTAGGTTTACAATCTAAAAGTACATTTTGGCAGACATCCTAGTGGCCATCCAGTGTCCAGACTCCTCTTACTGAAAGATGTTTAGGTTGGCAGTGTGTACAGGTGAAGTATGTATTCTTTCCAAACTATGTTGAAGCTAGGGGAGGCTATGTGATATACTTCTGGTTATCAGCTATAAGCAGAAGTTTGTACAGGGGATTTCTGGAAATACCATTGTTTTTCTTGTAACCAACTGCCTTGTCACAAGATTATTTTCTTGTGACAGAATGTATTAGTATATCATTTTTGCCCATTGTCCTTCATCCTTTTCTCTCTCTCTGTTTTTTGGATAAGCTTATGGTGGAGTTGCCATCTTAATACCAGGATAAAACAATTATGAGGTTAAAAATTACATTACAAGGATTTCAGGGCACAAAGGAGAAGGATATCTAAGACTTTGTTAACATTGTACAGTCAGTGCAAAAGCTCTGGACTATTTACTTCTGAACTTGTGGGTGAAAAAATAATCCTTTATTTAGTTAAATCCTGATGTTGCATTTGTAAAGTGTAGCCAAACACAAACCTAATTGATATCTGAGATGTCACTGAAGGAATAATGAATTAACTCATTAGATGATTGATTCCCACTACCTTTAATTTACTAATTATGTTTGTTTTTATGTAAAAAAGCAAGCTTTTACTACTGTCTGAATTCATTAACGAAAGAAATTGATTCTAAAATTATTAATATATACATATACATATTTTGAAATTTCCTTTTCTTCAAATTGAAATTTCCATGATTTGATTATTTTAATCTTATATAACACTGGATTATGATTTCCACACAATCCTAATCAAAATTTCCACAGGTATTTTCTGAGCAGAAATTGATACCTTGATTCTAAAATATATATAGAAATTTAAATGACTAGAATATCCAAAGCAAACTTACAGAACAACAAAGTTGGAGATCGTTTTTGGGGGGATTTCAATACTAACTATAAAATACAGTAATCAAGACTGGGGTATTGACAAAAGTATAGCCATATAGATCAATGGAACAGAATAGAGAAAATTCAGATTTGTGTGTGTGTGTGTGTGTGTGTGTGTGGTTACTCTGTGGTGTTAATTTCTTTTTATTTCACAACATCATGGGGGCACAAACGTTTAGGTTACATGTACTGCCTTTGCACCACCTGAGTCAGAGCTAGAAGCATGCCTATCCCCTACACAGTGTGCACCACACCCATTAGGTATGAATATACCTATCCCCTCCCTGCTGAACCTGATACCTGATGAATGTTACTTCCATATGTGCACATAAGTGTTGATCAATTAGTACCAATTTTATGGTGAGTACATGTGGTGCTTGTTTTTGCATTCTTGTGACTCACTTAGAAGAATAGACTCCAGCTCCATCCAAGATAATCAAGAGATGTTAGTTCACGATTGTTTTTGTGGCTGAGTAGTACTCCATGGCATACATATACCACATTTTATTAATCTACTCATGTATTGATGAGCACTTGGGTTGTTTCCACATCTTTGGAATTGTGAATTGTGCTATTATGAACATGTAAGTGCAGATGTCTTCATTATAGAATGTCTTTCTTTTCTTTGGGTAGATGCCCCGTAGTGGGATTGCTAGATCAAGTGGTAGTTCTACTTTTAGTTCTTTTATGTCTCCATATGTCTTTCCATAGAGGTCGTACTAGTTTGCAGTCCCACCAGCAGTGTATGAGTGTTCCTATCTCTCCGCATCTATGTCAACATTTGTTGTTTGGGGAATTTTTGATAAAAGCCATTCTCAGTGGAGTTAAGTGATATCTCATTGTAGTTTTGATTTGCATTTTCCTGATGATTAGAGAGGTTGAGCATTTTTTCATATGTTTATTGGCCATTAGTCTATCTTATTTTGAAAAGTTTCTATTCATGTTCTTTGCCCAATTTTTAATGAGGTGGTTTGATTTCTTCTTGCTGATTTTTCTGAGTTCTATATAGATTCTAGTTATCATCCCTTCGTTGGATATATAGCATGCAAATATTTTCTCCCATTTTGTAGGTTGTCTATTTGCTCTGGTAATAGTTTCTTTGGCTGTGCAGAAGACTTTTAATTTAATCAGGTCCCATTTAATTTTGTTGATCAGTGATTGCTTTGGGGGTCTTCTTTATAAATTCTTTGCCTAAGTTGATGTCCATGAGAGTTTTTCCAACATTTTCTTCTAGAATTCTTATGGTTTCCTGCCTTAGGTTTAAGTCTGTTATCCATCATGAGTTGATTTTTGTGAGAGGTGAGAGGTACAAATCCCGTTTCAGTCTTCTACATGTGGCTATCCAGTTTTCCCAGCACTGTTTATTGAATGGGAATTCTTTTCCCCAGTGTATGTTTTTGTCTGCTTTGTCAAAAATCAGATGGCTATATGAGGATGGTTTTATGTCCGTGTTTTCTGTCCTGTTCCATTGGTCTCTGTCTCTGTTCTTGTGTCAGTACCATGCTGTTTTGGTTACTATAGCTTGGCAGTGTAGTTTGAAGTCTTGTAAATTGATGCCTCTCAATTTGTTCTTTTTGCTTAAGATTGCTTTGGCTATAATGGGTCTTCTCTGGTTCTATATGAAGTGTGGAATTATTTTTTCTAGATCTGCAAAAAATGATGTTGGTATTTTAATAGGGATTGCATTTGGGTAGTATAGACATTTTAACAATGTTGATTCTTCTGATCAATGAGCCTGGTATGGTTTTGCATCTGTTTGTGTCCTCTGCTGTTTTCTTCTTCAGTGTTTCATAGTTCTCCCTTTGAAGACCCTTCACCTCCTTAGTTAAGGCTATTCCTAGGTAATTTATTTTCTTTGTTGCTATTGTGAAAGCTATTGAATCTTTGATTTGGCTCTCAGTTTGACTGTCGTTGGCGTATATGAATGCTACTGGTTTGTGAGCCATTGATTTTGTAACCTGATACTTTGCTGAACGTATTTATCAATACCAGAAGTCTTTTGGCAGAATCTTTGGGGTTTTCTAGGTGTCAGATCATATGGTCAGCAAAGAGCAATAGTTTGACCTCTTTGGCCCCCATTTGGATGCCCTTGATTTCCTTCTCTTGTCTGATTGCTGTGGCTAGGACTTCAGCACTATGTTCAATAGAAGTGATCATAAAGGGCAACCTTGCCTGGTACCAGTTCTAAGCAGGAATGCTCTCAGTTTTTCCCCTTTCAGGATGATGATGGCTGTGGGTTTGTCATATGTGGCTTTTATCATTTTGAGGTAAGTCCTGTCTATGCCTATTTTGTTAGTAAGCATTCTGATCATAAAAGGGTGCTGAATTTTGTTGAATGCTTTTTGTGCGTCTATTGAGAGGATCATATGGTCTTTGTTTTTACTTCTATTTTTGTGGTGAATTACATTTATAGATTTGTATATGTTGAACCATCCCTACATCTCTGGGATGAAGTCCACCTAATCATGATGTATTATTTTTTATGAGCAGCTGAACTTGATTTGCTAGGATTTTTGTTGAGATTTTTTGCGTCTGTATTCATAAGGGATATTGGTCTGTAGTTTTTTTTTTTGTTGGGTCCTTTCCTGGCTTCGGTGTCGGGGCAATGTTGGCTTTGTAAGACGTGTTAGGGAGAATTCCTTGTTCTCAATGTTGTGTAATCATTTCTGCAGGATATGCACCAGTTCTTCTTTGTAGGTCTGGCAGAATTTTGGTGTGAAACCATCTGGTCTGGGACTGCTTTTTGTAGGAAAGTTTTTTATTACTGCTTCAATTTGGGTACTTGCTATTGGGCTATTTGGGAATTCTATATCTTCCTGATTGAGCCTAGAGAGGCTGTGCGTTTCTAAGAATTTTTCCATTTCCTCAACATTTTCAAGTTTATGTGCATCGAGATTTTTAGAGTTTTCAGAGATGATATTTTGTATTTCTGTGGTATCAGTTGTAATTTCTCCTTTTTCATGCCTGATGGAACTTATTAAAGTCCTTTCTTTTCTGCTTCTGATTAATCTAGCAAGAGGCATGTCAATTTTGTTTATCTTTTCAAAGAACCAACTTTATGTTTTATCGATCTTTCATGTAGTTCTTACTGATTTCATTTAGTTCTGCTCTGATCTTGGTAATTTCTTTCCTTTTTTCAGTTTGGGATTGGTTCACTCATCCTTTTCCAGATCTTTGAGACGATTCATTGGATTATTAATTTGTGATCTTTGTGTCTTTTGGATATAGGTATTTATGGTTATGAATTTTCCTCTCAGGACTGCTTTAGCTGTGTCCTGCAGATTTTGATAACTTGTGTCCCCATTATTATCATTTTGTTCAAAAAATCTTTTGCTTTCCATCTTAATTTCCTCCTTGACCCAGCAGTAGGTTGTTTAGTTTCCATGACTTTGTGTAGAGATGAGTATTTCTGTTAGAGTTGATTTCTAATTTTATTCCACTGTCATCTGAGAAGATTCATGGTATAATTTCTATTCTTTTAAATTTGTTGAGACATGTTTTTGGGCCTATGATGTGATCAATCTTAGAGAATGTCCCATGAGCTGATGAGAAGAATGTATATTCAGTGGTTTTTTTTGTAGAATGTTCTGTAAATGTCTGTTATGGACTTATGGTTTAGAGTTCTATGCAAGTCTTTGGTTTGTTTGTTTATTTTGTGTTTAGAGGATCTGTCCCATTCTGTCAGCAGGGTCTTGGATTTCCCAGCCGTTACAGTGCTGGTGTGTATCATTTTGTATAGATAAAGTAGGATTTGCTTTATGAATCTGGGTGCTTCTGTGTTCAGTGCATAAATGTTTAAGATTGTTATCTCTTCTTGTTGAATTGTTCCCTTTACCATTACATCATGGCCATTTTTGTCTTTCATTACCTTTGTTGATTTGAAGACTAAGATATATGAGTGCTGCTATGCCAGCCTTTTTTTTTGTTTCCATTAGCATAGAATATTGTTTTCCATCCCTTAACCTTGTGTATGCACACATGCTTGTGTTAGATGTGTTTGCTGAAGACAGCAGATACTTGGCCTGTGTATACTTATCCATTTGGCCAGCCTATGTTTGTTCAGTTGGCAGTTCAAGCCATTCACATTTATTAAAAGAATTGATAAGTGAGGTGGCTTTCTGTTCATCCTGTTGGGTTGAAATTTGTTGCTTTGTTTTATCTCTTCAGCCATTGTGGTATCTGGCCTTTGATCTTTGGCTTTGGATAATTTTACCATGGTAAGTGTTTTTTATGCTGATCTGTGAATAATGCAGTTCTGAGTACTTCCTGCAGAGCAGGTCTTGTCTTGACGAATTCCCTCAGTGTTTGCTAGTCTGAGAAAGACTTTTTTTTCCCCTCATATATGAAACTCAGTTTTATAAGATACAAAATTCTGGGCTGGGTATTATTCTGTTTAAGAAGACTTATAATGGGGCCACAATCCCTTTTTTACTTGTAGGGTCTCAGTTGAGAAGTCTGTAGTTATTCTGATGGGTTTTCCTTTGTAAGTTACCTGCTGCTTTTCCCTTGTGGCTTGTAGGAGCACCTCTTTAATGTTTATTTTGGCCAGTCTGATGACTATGTGTCATGGTGTTTTCCTCTATGTGATGAATGTCCCAGGGGTTCTATGAGCTTCTTGTACCTGTATATCTTGATTTCTAGCAAGGCCAGGGAAAATTTCCTCAATTATTCCCTTGAATAAATTATCAAACCCTGTGTATTTTCTTCTTCACCTCAGGGACGCCTGTGATTCTTATGTTAGGCTTCTTTACGTAATCCTATTATTTCTTGTTGGCTTTCTTCATTCCTCTTACTTCTCTACTCTATCTCTGTGACTAACTTGTTTAATTGAAAGATGTCCTCATGCTCTCAGATTCTTGCTTCTACCTGATAACCTGTTCTTAAGGCTTTTCACTGTGTTTTGTAATTCTTTGAATGGATTTTTCGTTTCCAGAAGTTCTGTTTGATTTTTCTTTGATAATTCAATTTCTTTAGTGAATTTTCCGTTAATTTTTTCCATTGGTTTTGTTGTTTCTTTGTGTTGGATTTCTGTTTTATCTTGTATTTCAGTAAGCTTTTTTACGATTTGTGTTCAAAATTCCTTATTTGTCATTTCAATATTCTGCTTTTGTCTGGTCTCCATTGCTAGGGAGCTGGTGTTCCCTTTTGGGGGTAATGTTTCACTCTCATTCTTCACACTTCCAGAGTTCTTTCTCTAGTTCCTTCTAATATGGAATAGATAGTGCTTCTTTCTTTTGGATTTTCTTTTGTTTAGATAATGACATGCCCCTTTTAACCTCTGAGTCAGTAGATGGTTCTGGTGGGTGAGAATCAACCACACCTTTGACTGAATCACTCAGTGCTGTAACAGGCATGCAAATTGACCTCCCTGTCATTAGGTGGTGTTTGCTAGAGACAAGAAGCTATGCTGTTGTGCTTGGATCCTGTGACCACCTCTAGTTCTTCCACAGCAGCCCTCTAATGCCCATGTTGGTGGGTGGGTCCCTGGAACTTCCAGGTGAGTCATTTATTCACCAGCACAGCTGAGGTGGGTGGGGAATGAAGCTGGGCATGGTTATGGTGGGTGAGCCTACCCTCCAGCTCTACAAATGCTGGTATTGGGTTTGCAGGGATTAAAGGTTTGTTCCCTGTCTCTGGGATAAGCTGCCTGGGAGGGGCTGAGGTTGCCTCACTCGAGGAAGTCTGCTCTCTCTTTCCAGTAAACTCCAACAGGGGCATGTTCCCACCAGGGGAATAGGGGAAGCTCAAGGAACTCTTCAATCAAGTTGAACAACCTATTAAAGTTAGAGGTGTGGGGGTAGCTGCTCCAATTCAGTCTGATTTACCAGAGGCATTTGGTTGCCGTAGGAACCAGTATTTACACAAATTGAGTCTCCCAGGTTCAGTAAAGTCTAATATGGCTGTGTTTTGGGAGAGGGGGTACACTCACAGACTCCTGCTCTCCTGTGTTCCTCCACATGCTCCTGATGGGCACGTGCTCTCACTCGTTTTCCCGACCCTGAAATCGGGACCTCTTCCCCACGCCTCCGTGCGCCTCTCCCTGCCTGCGCTGGCAGTAGATGAACGCGCCAAGCGCCTGTGGGCTGGAAGGTCACATGCTGAAGCTTCCCAGCCAGCTCAGGACAGAAATGCGCACCCAGCACTGAAAGGGGGCTACTCACCACAGGGAATTTCAGCAGCTGCTGTGGTGGCGGGGGAAGGGGGTCATGATTTTCCTGTACAACTCTGGAACTGGCGGGGAGTCCACTGGTCTGCCCTCCTCCTCTCTGCAGATGCCGCCCCTGATCACCCTCCTCTCCAAGCTGCAACAGCGGGAACTCTGTCCGAGCTACTCCGCCAGCAGTGCCCTTCTCGTCTCCCAAGCTCAATCACTCAGCATGGGCTCGGCTTGAAGTGCATTCCCAATTGCCCAAGGCAGGCTCAGTCACTCAGCATAAGGTGCTTTGGAAATTGCTATGGGGTTGCTGCAGCCACACGGCTAGGAGCAGCTTGAGCCAAAATTACTTCCTGGGATGCCAGGAGTGGAGGAGATGCAGAGGAGGGGGGTGTTCGGATGTAGGGATGGCAGCTGTCTGGTTCCTGGTGGCATTCCCCCATGGAATCAGAGCTCTGTGTCCCGTTGCAGGCCTGAGGCCCCCAGGTGGGAGAGGAGGAAGAAAAATCCCTTACCCTTTCCCTGGGCTCTGGAACTCCCTTGATTTGGTTCAGCCGATTTCTCCCTTCTATCCTCTTGTCTTTCAACTGTTCAGTTTCTGCTGGTGGTGTCCACCGGTGTCAGACCCTGTGGTCCACTCCTGATCAACTATAACCCTCTGCTCCCCTCAGTCCAACCCTCAACTCCCAGATATTCTTAACTAATTTTAACCAAAGGTGACAAGATGCTTAAATTGGTACAGGGAAAATCTTTTTAACAAGTAAGGATAAACGGATATTCATATGGAAGAAAAAATGAACACCATCCCTTACCTCACACCATGTACTAGAACCAAGTGTAAAAACTAAAACTGTACAACTTAATGATGAAAGCATAAAAGAAAATCTTAGAAACCTTATGATATGCTAGATTTCTCAGGACATTAGAGCACAAAGTATAAAAGAAAAAGCTGACATATTGGATTCTATTAAAATGGAAAAACTTGTATTCTTTGGAATATATTGTAATGCAAATGAAACTAAGCCCAGAGCAGGACAAAGTATTTATGTTACATATATCTGACAAAGGATACTCAACGTCTTTGGTTACATGTATCAATTTTGTTTTGCTCAAGTCCAGGTTATAAGTATGCCCATCACCCGAATAGTGTTGTTCATTGTTTTCACCCATCCCTTCCACCCCCTTCTTGATTTCCACTGAGTTTTACTTTAGTCTGTGCACATGTGTGCTCATTGGTTAGTTCCAATTGAATAGGGAGTACATGTGGTGTTTGTTTTTCCATTCTTTACATACTTAGAGTAATTGTCTCCAGTGCCATCCACATTCTTGCAAAAGTCCTTATTTCATCCTTCTTCATGGTGGAGTAGTACTGCATAGTATACATATACCACATTTTGTTAATCCTCTCATGTATCGATGGGCTGGAAACCTCTGAAAAGTCAGTACATCGAATATAAAGTACATGTGGATGACTCCCAACTGATGAATTTTTTTCCTAAGAGATTAAACATAAAAGTGTATTTATTATATACATACATAGATAGGTTTTTACAGGAATATTTTGGGAATGACGAAAGGTAATGTGTTAAAGGTCATTTGGCAATTGTCTTATTCTTTAATTCTCAGCTAAAATTTTACCTGCCCTACATTAAGTTTTGCAGACCAGGCAAAAAGTGAATTTGGAGGTAAGAGGCAACAAAATTGATAACTAGCATAGTCCATTCCTTTGACTACTAAGCTTCCACATGTACGCTCTATGCACACTTGAACTCTCATACAACAAAACAGCTATGTACCTATTCTTTAAATTTGTTTTAAATTTACTTTTTGTGGCAAGATGGTCATAACAAAATTTGCCATTTCAACCATTGTGAAGTGTACAGGTAAGTGGCATTAAGCACGTTCACATTCTTGTGGAACCCACACCACCATCTCTCTCCAGAACATTTTTCCATCTTGCCAGACTGAAACTCAGTACCTGTTAAACACTAATTCCTCATTCCTCCCTCCCTATCCCCTGGCAACCACTATTGTAGTTACTGTCTCTATGAATTTGAGTACTCTTAAGTACCTCACATGAGTGGAGTCATACAGTCTTTATTTCACTTATGAAAATGTCTTCAGGGTTCATACATGTAGTTGCATGTGTCATAATTTCCTTTTTAAGGCTGAATATTTCATCTTATGTACAGTGGGATCTGAGCTTCACATACACAACAATAGATAGAACAAGTATATGAGCCTCCCAGATAGGATTTAAACCCAAGCATATTTAACTCCCAAATCCAGATTGTGCTGAATCTGTAGACTGCTTTGGGCAGTATGATCATTTTAACAATGTTAATTTTTCCAATCCATGAACATTGGATGTTTTTCCATTTTTGTTTGTATTGTCCACATTTTCTGTCATCGGTGTTTTAAAGTTTTGTTTATAGACAAAACTTTCTTTCATCTCCTTGGTTAAATTTATTCCTAGGTATTTGATTTTTTGTAGCTTTTATAAATAGGAAGGCCTTCTTGATTTCCTTCTTAGCTAGAATGTTATTGGTATATAGCAGTGCTGCTGATTTTTGCACAGTGATTTTTGTGTCCTGCAACTTTACTGAATTCGTTTATCAAATCTAAGATTTTTTTGGTAAAGTCTTTAGGTTTTTCTAGATACGATCATAGCATCAGCAAACAGGAGTAATTTTACTTCCTCTTGTCCAATTTGGATGCCTTTTATTTCTTACTCTTGCCTGATTGCTCTGGCTAGGACTTCCAGTACTATGTTGAATAGGAGTGGTAAAGTGAGCACACTTGTCTTGTTCCAGTTCTTGGAGGATACGCTTTCAGCTTTTATTTACTGGGATTTTAGCTGTGTGTTAGCTGTATGTGGCCTTTGTTATTTTGAGGTACGTTCCTGCTATGCCTAGCTTGTTGAGGGTTTTTATCATGAATGGATGCTGAATTTTATCAGATTCTTTTTCTGTGTGTATTGAGATGATCATATGGTTTTTGCCCTTGATTCTGTTTATGTGATGTGTCACATTTATTAATTTGCATATATGTTGAACCATCCTTGCATCCCTGGTATAAAACCCACTTGATCATGGTGTATTATCTTTTTCTTGTGTAGTTGGATTTGATTTGGTAGTATTTTGTTGAGGATTTGTATATCTGTGTTCTTCAGGGATATTGGTGTATAGTTTGTGTGTGTGTGTCTTTGTTCAGTTTTGTTATCAAGGCAATGTTAACCTCATAGAATGAGTTAGGGGGAATTCCTTCCTTCTTGATTTTTTTGAAACAGTTTCAGGAGGATTGGTATTGGTTCTTCTTTTTACATTTGGTGGAATTTGACTGTGAATCCATCTGGTCCTGAGCTTTTCTTTGTTGGGAGACTTTTTGTTACTGATTCAGCTTCACTGCTTGTCATTGGTCTGTTCAGGTTTTCTATTTCTTCTTGATTCAAACCTGAGAGGTTGTATGTTTCCAGGAAGTTTTTGCATTTCCTCTAGGTTTTCTAGTTTGTGAACGTTTAGTTATTCATAGCAGTCTGTGATGATCTTTTATATTTCTGTGGTGTCTGTTGTGATGTCTCCTTTTTCATTTCTGATTTTGTTTATTTGGGTTTTCTGTCTTCTTGATTAGTTTGGCCAGTAGTTTTATTAGTTTTATCTTTTCAAAGAACCAACTTTTCATTTCATGGATCCTTTGTATTTTTTTTCCCATAGAGACAAGGTCTTGCTGTGTTTCCCAACCTGGTCTTGAACTCCTGGCCTCAAGCAATTCTCCTGCCTCAGCCTCCCAAAGTGCTGGGATTACAGGCATGAGCCACCATGCCCAGTCTGTACTTTTTTCAGTTTTTATTTCATTTAGTTTTGATCTGATCTTTGTTATTTCTTTTCTTCTGCTAGCTTTGGATTTTGTTTGTTCTTCCTTTCTAATTCCTTGAGGTGTATCATTATATTTTTAATTTGAAATCTTTCTACTTTTTTGATGTAGGCATTTAATGCTGTAAACTTCCCTCTTAGCAATGCTTTTGTTGTATCCCACAGGTTTTTGTATGTTGTATTTCCATTTTCATTTGTTTCAAAATTTTTTTTCATTTTCATCTTAATTTTTGGTTGACCCAGTGGTTGTTCAGAAGCATGCTGTTTAATTTCCATGCATTTGTATAGTTTCCACAGTTCCTCTTGGTATTGATTTCTAATTTTATCCCACTGTGGTTTGAGAAGATGATATGATTACAGTTTTTAAAAATTTATTGAGACTTGTTTTGTAGCTTAACATGTGGTCTATATTGGAGCATGTTCCATGTGGTGATAAGAAGAATGTAGATTCTGAGATTATTGGGTGGAATGTCCTGTAAATGTCTATCAGGTCCATTCGGTCTAAGGTACAATTTTAGTCCAGTGTTTCTTTGCTGATTTTCTTTCTTGAAGATCTGCCTAGTGTTGTGAGTGGGTTGTTAAGTCCCCTACTATTATTGTATTGCTGCCTATCTCTTTGTTTAGGTCTAGTAATATTTGTTTTATGAATGCGGGTGCTCCATTGTTGCATGCATGTATGTTTATGATTGATATGTCCTCATATTGATCCCTGTATCATTATATAATGGCCTTCTTTGACCTTTTTTTAAATTGTTTTTTGACTTACATGTTTTATCTGATATAAGTATACCCATTCTTCTTGCTCACTTTGGGTTTCTGTTTGTGTAGAATATCTTTTCCAGCCCTTTATCATCAGTCTATATTTGTCTTTACAGGCAAGGTTAGTTTCTTGCAAGCAGCATATAACTAGATCATGTTTTTCTGTCCATTTAGCCAATCTGTATCTTTTAAGTGGAGCATTTAATTCATTTATGTTTAAGGTTAATATTGATATGTGAGGTTTTATTTCTGTCATATTGTGAATTGTTTTCTAGTTGTTTTTATAAATTATTTGTTTCTTTTTCTCTGTCATTGTGGTTTGTTAGAATTCTATATTGGTGCCATTTGATTCCTTTCTTTTCCTCCATTGTGTGATTGCTTTACCAGTGAGTTTTATGCTTACATGTGTTTTCATGATGGTGAATGTCATTCTTTCATGTCCAAGATTGAGCATGTCTTGTAGGGCTGGTGTGGTGGTGACAAATTCCATCAGCGTTTGCTTGTCTGGGAAAGACTTTATTTCTCCTTCATTTGTGAAGGTTAATCTTGCTGGATATTGAATTCTTGGCTAACATTTTTTGTTTCTTTTAGCAGTTTGAATATGTCATCCTTTTGTCTCCTGGCCTGTAAGGTTTCTTTTGAGATGTCTACTATTAGCCTGATAGGGTTTCCTATTAGGTGACTAGACACTTTTCTCTTGGTGATTTTAGAATTTACTCTTTCACATTTACTTTAGACTGTCTGTTTATAATATGATGTGGTGAAGTCCTTCATGCAATGTATTTGCCTGAGGATTGCTGAGCTTCCTGTATCTTGATGTCTAAATCTCTTGCTAGAGTTGGGAAGTTTTCATTTATTATTTTGTTAAATAGATTTTCTATACCTTTTGATCTTTCTCTTCCCTTGGGAATACTGCTAATTTTTAAATTCGGTCACTTTATGTAGTCCCAGACATCTCAAAGGCTTTGTTCATTCTTTTCCTTTCTTTTTGTTCGCATGGACCATTTCAAATGACCTGTCTTCAAGTTCTGACATTTTTTTCCTGCTTAGTCTAGTCTATTGTTGAAGCTTTCACATATATTTTATATTTCCTTTATTGAATTTTTCAGTTCCTAGAATTATTTTTTATAGAGATATCTTTTTGGTAAATTTCTCCTTCATGACCTGTATTGATTTTCTTAGTTCTTTGTATTAATTTTCAGATTTTCCTTTCATTTCACTAAGTTTCTTTAAAATCAATATTTTGAATTCTTTATGTGGCATTTCGAAGATTTCCTTTTGGTTAAGATGGATTTCTGGAGAATTATTGTGATCCTTTTGGGGTTTCACATTACCTTGCTTTTTCATGTTTCCTGTGTCTTTGCACTGACTTCTGTACATCTGGTGTAATAGTTGCTTCTTATTTTTGAGTTATTTTTGTTTGGGGGGGTACTTTTTCCTGAAGATGTGACTATTGGTTGGGTCGAGCCTTTTGGCTTTGCTTCTGGATGTGTACAGTATGAAGTCTCTGTATGATTTCTCTTGGCTATAAACAGCGTTAGTGTTATCTGTGTTTCCTCAACATTGTAGGGGTAGGGTATGGTTGTTGGTGGAGGTTATGGTGAAATTGTGCTGGGTACTGTAATTCCAGGTGGGCCCATCTTCAGGTTTCAGTAGTAGCAGTGGTATGCTATGTTTAATCTTGTAACCTTGGTTGGCATATACTTGTACCTGTGTTGGAGGTTCCTGGCTGGTCAGTTCTTGAGCCTCTGGCTGGCTTTCTTGGTTGCTGGTTGTAGTAGTGGCATACCAGGCATGTGAGCAGTCTCTTGAGCTCCTGGGCAGCTGGCGTGACTTGGGTGAAGGCCATAGTGGTGGTGAAATGTTCTTCTGAGTCCTAAGTGTTGTGTATGTGTTTGTGTTGGCAATGGTTGCAATGGGTTGTGTGGGCCAGCCTCCTGGCCAGTAGGTGGTGCTTGCAGGTAGGAGCCAGTTGAGGTGTTAGCGGTAAGTTGTTTATACCCAACCCGTCCCACAGGAGGAGTTCTTGGGTGTCCTAGGTGGTAGTTTGTGTTGTCAAACCCCCAGGACCCTGGATGCCCTACTCTTTTTCTTTGGGTAGAGGGGGACAAAATCAGGTGGAGCCAGACCAAGGAAGCTTGTGCTCAGGCCTCTCAATCATGAATGCCTGCTCTGGTTGTAATGGACGGGGGCAGGGTGACCCTCCAGGCCCTGGCAGAATGTGTGGGTGAGGAGCAATGTCTTTGTGCTGAGGTCCTGCCACTGGGAGAATGGGGCAATTCTTAGTGGCCACAGCTTTGACTGGAGGGTGGGGGACTTGCATCCTTCTCATGCCCCAGTCCTGGCGGGGCTTGTTCTATCCTGGCTGTCCCAGCTCTCCTAACTCTTGTGTCAGACCCAGTAGTTTGAGCCTCACCCACAATTAAGCCTCAGGCCACAGGAGCCCTTGCCAAGCTCAAGACCAAGCCTCCATGGCAACTCTTGACCTAATCAAGTCTTGGGGGCTGCACCCAGTTCCAGCACTGGTAGCTGCAGCCCTTGCCATGCTCACTTCTCAGTTGTGGTTTCAGGAGCCCACACCCTTGCTCACACCACAGTTCTGCAAGCATCAGCTCACATTTCCTTAATGACTAGGACTGGTGCTTCTGGTTCTCAGGACCACACACAGTCTTGTTAAGAGCTATGAATGAGAATGGCACCTTGCTGTAGCTCCTTAGGTTTCAGGAAGAACATGGGACCCAAGGCATATTGCCTCCTTGGAGCAGTTTATTCTCACTGTCTCACTGGGTACTTCCTAAGTTAGATTTGGGGCTTGGGAGGGTCATGGTGCTCTCCTGTGGCCTGAATTTGTACAATTCCCGAGTGTACTGCAGATTGACACTCTCTCACCTTCTCCCATACTGGGAGTCACTGCTGGTTCCCTACCAGTCCTGGCCTTGCAGGCTGCCTGTTTCCCTTCTCCATCCTAGTTTTTTGTAGTTTTCTGTCCTTTTCTGTTGAACTCAGGTGTTCCCTCTTGGCAGTATTTTCAAAGTATGATCATCTACACAGTATTTTGGTTCTTCTAAGCATATGAGGCATGCCTGAACTTCCACTCAGCCATCCAAAAAAAAAAAAAAAAACAACTTATTTTTTAACATTTTGCCAATGTACCAAATCTATCTAAACTTCAAATTGCCTTTTATAGAAGATGTTTTAGATTAGGAAAAATTCCATGATTGGAGAGCAACTGCAATAAGAAATAAACTTTAGTACCCATGGACTGGGTGTTAGAAGCACACATATTTTAAGAGCCACAGATCGTCAAATCAAGATTCCTCATGTCTTCACTGCAATTTCTCATATAATTAGATCCTTTATTTTTATGTTATAAGTCACACTGTTGGTCTTAATTCATTTTGGCTGTTTATGAGGTTGAATAAAAATAAGCAGCCTAGTATTTGATTTGTGAAACATAGGTTGAATTTTGGTAATAATTATGTCACCACATATTTGGCAGCTTGAGTGTTTTTGCATCCATTTTTCTATTTTATCCTCACTTTATCCCAGAAGGTAGGCAGGGAAGATTGTTTTTCCCCCTCTCCCTTTGCTTTATAGATAAGGAAACTGAATATTAGAGAAGTGGAGTATCACAGCCAAGCTGAAGGACATAGATTTTGATCTGTTTGTCTTGCTTTTCTATTTTAAGAAATTTAGATCCAAATAAAATCAACAAATTCACAGTCCTGTTAACCAGTGATTGTGAGGATTTTAAAATGACAAAGTTGATAAATATTTTGTATTAATCAAATTTTCATTGAAACATAGGGATAATGTTAATACATTGAGCAATTGTAATATTGTACTAGCCTTTTCCTAGAATATTTATACAGTTTTTTTTTAGTGCACACTAGTAAGTCTTTTATTACAATACTGTGATCAGTTGAAGAATATACGGATTTGAACAAATAAGGAAAATTTAGAGGACTCCAGGGGAGAGGATAAAAACTCTTTGAAGAAAATAAGACTGCAAGAAAAGGTCAAGAGAGCCAAAATCAATTTACTAAGAAATTCTCAAGAATATTTTATAAAGTGTCTTAAGTCATGCATTTTCTATTATGGATTAAATAGGCAACATCTCTTCTGAGAGATCATGATTGCCACTTTCTATCTCCTTTAACCTAATGTCTAATTTATTTTAAAAAGAAAATTACTGAGAAATATTTGGCTGTAAGTTCTTTCAGACTGTCTTCATGAGTCAGGAAGTAATTCCCATGGATGATTGAAATATTTTTTTCTTTTCTTTTATTTCTTTTTAGGTTAAAGGAGATAGTTTTTGAAATGTTTAAAGCTTTATGAAAACTTTGATTCATAATATTATAAACAAATAGCTATTGTCTAAATACAGAAACAAAACTTTTTTGTCAACAAAGAGAAGAAAATTTATAGCCAAGTACTGATATCAAAGTTAATTTGGTTTCAAATTGATATTTAAAGAAAAATAACTTTCTTTTAAAAACTGACATTTAATGAGCATTAGGTTTCATTTCTAATTACTCCCTTACCTTCCATAATGTAGAATTACCTCACTGGTATTCCAAATCTTGAATCTTTGTAGGATTTCCCTTCTCTGAAAATTGTTCTGCTAATCTGTCAGAACCAAATGCTGGGAGACTTTTCCGTTGGGTGTTACTATCATTAGACACATAGTGCCATCTTCTTTTTGTCTCCTCATTCTGTGCACTTACATAGCAATACATCGTTAAAGCAGAATCAAACATTTCAGGGAGGAATTGATTGTTTAGACAAATAGCATTTCCGTTTACTAAATCTGTGGCACTCAGGTAAATATTTTAAGGAATACTTACACTGTTGAACACCAGCCAGACTATACCAGATGGACACTTTCAGGTTTTCATCCAGAAACCTTCTGGTATATGACAGATTGATTGTATTATTCTCTAACAAGTGTTAGAATAATTCTGGCTCTCTTCATTTGTTCATTGACTTCACTAGGTTAATTTAGAAGGAAGGATTGTTAAATTATTTAAATTAACTAAAGCCAAATTTTCTACTCTATAATTTTCCTACTTTATTCTTTTTGTCCTATTGAAAGCTTATTTGCAATTTAATGGGTTTTGGGGGCGGTTGCTTCTTAGTTGGTTTTTTTCTGTAGATTCCTCTTCTCTTTCTCTTCTAACCTGCAGACAACTGGTATTTTCTCACCTTTAGCAATTCTTCCTTTGATATATCTTTTAACTTCTCCTCTTTATTCAGTCCCTCTGCTGTTACCTGCGTATTCATTCCTTCTGGTAAGATTTAGTTTGCTTCTTCTCCAAACCATTCATATCACTCTTCTTTTATTATGTTTTTCCTCTGCTCATAACCCATCCTTGATTTGGTTATCTTTTGCAGGAAGAATAGCTGTACTTTCAGTTCTTGTTCTATATACATGCCTGTGCTGACTCAGTCTTATGGTTTCCACAAAAATTATAATTCCCAAAGTATTATGAGCCAAATCGCTCCACTAAGCAGAATCCCCCTATTTTAGCTGCCTATTGGCTTGTTAGTCATATCTGTCACTCAAGGCTAACATATCTATTACTATTATAGCCTCTGTGCTCTCTTGTCTTTTTTTATGTCAGTAGTCTCTTGTGAGGCAGAACTACAATTACACGTATGTAAGTCTGGGATGATCATTTCTCTGGATGCACTTGTGAAAGGGTATGCAATTAATGGTAGGCAGTGATGAGCATTAACTCGAGTGTGAAACTTCTATTCTTATCAGAAGAAAATGATAATTCATTAAACAAATATTGGATGTTTTCAATATTTAGTACATTATAAGATTGCTACATGTTGCTACTGGGGATGCAGCAGTAAATAGAAAAGATAAAATCCTTGCCATCATGAACTTCACTTTCTAGTGTGGGAAAACAGATAGTAAACAAGAATGTATTTAATATGTTGTGAGATATACAGTGTTTCACATTTCTGATTTGTATTAGATATTTGTAAATATCTTTTAAAAAATAGTTTTGTAATTTACATACCATAAAATTCATCTATTTTAAGTATACCATTAAATAATTTTTAGTAAATTTACAGAGTAGTGCTAACATCACCACATCCAGCTTCAGAATATTTTTGTCATCCGACAAAACTCCCTTGTGCCCATTTACAATCAATCCCCACTTCCACCATGTCCCAAATAACCATTAATCTGCTTCTGTCTACGTAGATTTACCTTTTCTGGGCATTTCATTTAAATTGAATAACATGTAGTCTTTTGCCTCTGGCTTGTTTCTTTTAATAATAAAGCCATTGCATTTATCTGTGGATTGATTTTTTATTGGGTGTGGATGTACAACATGATGTTTTAACATACACTTACATGGTGAAAAGATTACTACTGTCAAGCAAATTAATGTAGTCATCATCTTACATAGTTACCTTTTTCAATTTTTTGTGATAGAAGTACCTAAAATCTACTCTTAGCAAATTTCCAGTATAAAATATAGTATCATTAACTATAATCCTCATGTTGTACATTAGATCTCAAGATTTATTCCTCCTACATAACTACAACTTTGTGTTCTTTGACCTACATCTTCCCATTTTTTCCACCCCTAGTAATCATGTTCTACTGTTTCTATGTATATGACTTCTTAAATATTCCACATGTAAGTGAGATCATACAGTATTTTTCTTTATTTATTTTTCTTTCTTTTACTTTTTGGTTTATTTTACTTAGCCTAATGTCCTCTAGGTTCATCTATGTTGGCTTATTTCACTTAGCATAATGTTTTTGAGGTTTATTCATGTAGTACGAATCACAAGTTTATTTCCATTTATTGCTGAATTGTATTTCATTCTATGGATATACACTTTGTTTATCCGTTTGACAATTAATGGACATTTGGATTATTTTTACTTGGCAGTTATTATGAATAATACTGCTGTAAATATTTGTGTGCAAGCCTTTGAACATATGTGTTAATTTTGAGGGGATAGATAAGAGTAGTATTTCTGGATCATATGGTAAATTTATTTTTAACTTTTAAAGAAACGGCCCAACTGCTTTCCAAAATGGCTGAACTATTTTACATTTTTACCAGTAACGTGTGAGGGTTCCATTTCTTCCAGATCTCTGGCAGTGCTGATTATTGTATACCTTTTTTTCCCCCTAATCATTGCCATTCTGTATGGGAGAAGTGGTGTATCATTGTAGTTTTGATTTGCATTTTTCTAATGGCTGATGACGTTCAGCATCTTTTCAGTTGTTTTTTGGCCATTCATGTATCTTCTTTGGTGAAATGATTATTCACATCTTTAACCCATTCTTTTCATTAGGTTGTTTGCCTTCTTATGGAGTTGTGAAAGTTCTTTATATATTCTGGATATAAGTGCTTTGTCAGATGTATGATTAGAAAATATTTTTTATAGTATGTGACTGTTCTTTTTCACTTTCTTAATGTATCTTTTGAAGTGAAAAATTTTAAAATTTTGATTAAATTTTATCCATTTTTTCTCGTATGTATTGTGTATTTGGTATTATACTTAAGAACTCTTTGCCTAACCCAAGGTCTGTGTTTTCTTTTAGGGTTTTATAATTACAGCTTTTATATTTAGACTTGCGATCCATTTTGAGTTCATTTTTGTATATGGTATGAGGTAAAGTCTAAATTAGTCTTTTGGCATGTAGACATTCAATTGTTTCAACATCATTTGTTGAAGACTGTCCTTTCCCCTGTTGAATTGTCTTGGCACAGTTGTCAAAAATCACTTGACCACAAATATAAGGGAAAACTTTTGGATTCTCAATACTGTTTAATTGAAGTGTCTTTCCATCTTTATGCCAATGACACATTGTTTTGATTATTATAGTTTTATAGTAAATATACAAGGCATAGTTTTATAGTAACTATGAAACCAATTAGCAAGTGTGAGTCCTTCAACTTTGTTTTCTTTTTCAAAATTGTTTTGACTTTTCTGGGTCCTTTACACTTCCATATAAATTTTAGCATTAGCTTGTCAAAGAATTTGGGAGACATAATTCATGACTTTTTACTGTTATAATTGGCAGTTTTTTTATGTCATAGTGATGTTACACTGAATAATATCTTAGATTCAGGAAAATGCAGTAAGATATCAAATGATGATACATACAAAGGAAAGAAATAATGCAATGAGAGGAATAGGAAATTCTAGAGTTAATGTTGCATTGCTATTTTATAAACAGAGTAGACAGGGAAGGCCTTTATAATGTGGTGACTTTTAAGCTGATACCTGAAGAGGGTAAGGAATTGAAACTTAGTGATAATTGGAGAAAGTGGTCCAGACAGAGGAAGAACAAGTTCAGAAGTTTTGAGTTAGGAGCACATTGGACTTTTTCCAGGAACAAAGATGAGATTATATGTAGATGTAGGGAAGCTGTAGGGGAGAGAGTGGTAAATAAGTTAAGAGCTACTTTAACTAGACTTTATGAATCCTATTTCTCTAAAAGTTATATGAAATGAAAGTCCATGAGTGTTTATTGTAGGGAGATTATGATTCTTTTCTTCCAAAATGCAAGCATTACATGATGTAATTTATTCCCTTATCCATCTTGGTTCACTCTTTGGTCTTATTAAATCTCTGAAGGGTTCAGTATGTTATGTATGAAATGGCTTCACAATTTTAATAGAGAAGAACTAGGATTTTTTAAAATGTTGTCCAGTCCTCACTTCTTATGGGAAAAAAACTCAAGGATAATCTTGCTTAGTCTATATAGCTACTAGTAATCATTGAAATCATCCATGTAGCATGACGCATATTCCTGCAACAAAAGATTTCAAAGGATATTTTATGGAACTTATGACAACTTACAATTCATACCGAAATAAAAGTTCCTCTGCTAATATCTAAAGGGCTGTTATTTAGTTCCTTGGTCTTGGTATTAAAGTGATTCTCTCTGCTTTTCACATCTATTCAAATTTTATGAGGTACTATAACATTCTTTTGTGTGAACTTTTACTTCTTACTTCCTAGTTTTCATGGGGACTTAGAATAAGATTCTTGCCATGGAACACAGACAGCTATATTCCTAGATAGATATAGAGAATATCTAGTTCACTCTAGTAGCAAGAGTGGTTAACACTGCTTTTCTTTCTCAGAGCTTAAATAAATCCATGTATGTTCTCAGTCAAGATTTTTTATAAAAACTTAAGAGGCTTGCAGGGGAATACTGTTACTAGGAAGGAGACAATTAGATTCACTGAGACCTGTAGCTCAGAGAACATTTGCTAATGCCTAGCACCTTTTTAAAATCATATTCTTTCTTGTACATGCTTTGATCTCTTCTAGGTTCTAATTATTTTCAGTTATAGGTCTCTGCAACTATAAGCAGAATATATAAATATTCCTTCCTTTATGTAATAGCTTCGTAAATTAATCTCAATTTTAAAGGAATTAGTCAACTTGCTTTTGAAAGAAATTATTTGCTGAACCCTCTTGTAAAACATGTCGTAGTGTGTGTTTCTTTTATCAATGTCTCTAAAGTTTTGCATAAGCGTTGTACTTCTGTGACTGTCTTTGGACTTCTCTCACTCTGATTACTAATAGCGAATGTGACAAGGCAGTGGTGTTCTTTATCCCTCCTCTTGGTTAGCCACTATATCTATATTGTTTCATGAACTTAGGCATGAAAAGAAATATTCAAATTGAGTCTTGCTGTATAAAAAGGGTAACACATCATGAACAAGTATCGTTTATCCTAGGAATACAAACTTGGTTTGACATTTAAAAATCAATATAGACTTCTGCTTCTGTGCAAGACAGAGAAAGTGGGGCTATATATACTTTCTCACCTGAATAACAGCAACATCACAGACAAAATATATCAAATATAGAAAGGTTTTAAAGAATCCTTGGACATCAAACAAAGGATAGTGATCCTGCAGAGAAAGAAAAGAAGGCGACCCCTAAGATTCCCTCAGCTTACTGCCTTGAGAGAGTTTCCCACATTGCATTGTAGGAAGATGGACTTCAAGTGGAATCCAGTGTACTCCTTGAATTAAGGAGACAGAACTGAGATTCTGGTGAGAATAAGGCAGCTAGAATTAGCAGGACACAGTACTGAAGCGGAAAGCTGCAAGACAGGGTACCTAGAGATCTGTACAGGGTATCCTCTGTGTATTCAGCAGAGTGCTGATCAGTGCATGTGTATGAGGAAACTACCTAAGGCTAGGGAAAAACTCATTAGAATGAATTATGGTACATTGTAGATTGGCGCTTATACTGTGCTGGAAGTAATGTCTGTTCCTACCAACCACATTGAAAAAAGCTCATAATTCACAGAGCATTAGGTAGAATACTCAGGAAGGTCTTGCCTCAGTGGTAGGGAATTGTTAGTACTAGACTGAGCACTATAAATCATAAAGCAGCTCATAAAAGCAAGACCCAAAAGGATCAAACTATTTCCGAATAGCTTAACTGTATATCAGAATAAAACTGAAGAATATATATAGAAATTTAAAAACACTCAGCACCCAAATATGATCCAAAAGAAGGAAAACAATCAATAATTTGAAATCAACCCTGAACTGACATGGATGTTAGGATTTGCAAACAAGGACAGTAAAATGGCCATTATTAACTGTATTCAGTATGTCCAAAAAGTTAAGAAGAGGAATGTATGACGTAAATGACACTCAGGTTGACTTTCCAAAATTGTAAACTATATCTGGGATGAAATATACACTGGATGGGATTAATGGAGGATTGAAGGTAGAAGAATAAAAGATAATGCACTTAAAGATATGGCAAAAGAAACTCTCCAAAACGAGACTCAAATGAGAAAAAATAAGCCAAAACAAAGAAAAGAGCATCAATTAACTGTCAGACAACTTTAGGCAGCCTAATACACATGTAATTTTGAGTCTGCAGATATGGACAGGAGATAGAGAAAATATTTAAAGAAATATTGGCTTAAAAATATTTTCAAATTTAATGAAAACTGTAAACAGATGAAAGAAGTTCAATGAACCCCAAGCAAAAGAAAGAATACACAGCATAAGTAAAAATGGTGCATGATAATCAGTTTACTCAAAGGCAGTGATAAGAAGAGTCAAAAATAAGAATAACAATGGATTTCTCATCAGAAACAATGTAAATCAGAAGGCAGTGGAGCAAAATCTGACAGGAAAACTTAGAATTCTATACCCATCAAATTATCTTTCAAAAATGAAGGCAAAATAAAGACATTTCAGACATACAAAATCTAAAAGAATGTGTCACTAGCAGACCTGACCTACAAGAAATGCTATAAAGGAATTTCTTCAAGTAGAAGAAATCAATAAAATTAAAATAATTCACCTCATACAAAGTATGTTCTTTGGCTGCAGTGGAATTAGAAATCAATAATAGAAAACATCTGGAAAATTCCAAAATATTTAGAATGTACATACTTCTAAATAATCCATGAGTCAAAAAAGAAATAAAGGAAATGAAAATGTATTTGACCTGAATAAAAATGAAAACCATGTATATTAGAATTCGTAGAACCCAGCTAAAGCAGTATTTAGAGGGAAATTTATAGTCTAAATGTCTGTTGAAATAGAGTGATGTCAGTGACCACAGAATCCACCTTAACAAAGTGGAAAAAGAAGGACAAATGAATTCTAAAGTAAATAGAAAAAGGGAAATAATAAAGATCAGAGCAGAAATCAGTGAAATAGAAAAATTAAATGAGGGGAGGGAGAATGTAAGCAAGAATATGAGGAAATATTGGCTGGGCGCGGCGGCTCACACCTGTAATCCTAGCACTCTGGGAGGCCGGAGGCGGGCAGATCGTTCTGAGCTCAGGAGTTCGAGACCACCCTGAGCAAGAGCGAGACCCCGTCTCTACCAAAAATAGAAAGAAATTAATTGGACAGCTAAAAATATATATAGACAAAATTAGCCGGGCATGGTGGCACATGCCTGTAGTCCCAGCTACTCGGGAGGCTGAGACAGTAGGATTGCT
>RJWJ010016830.1:0-33884 GCA_004363605.1 Indri indri | reverse complement strand
TTTAAGCAGAACTGTGCCATTCAAACTTGTGTTGTTCAAGGGTCAACTGTACTTGGGTCTACAGAACTGGCCTTTCCTTTCCATCACGAGCAGGATTTTCTGATTGTAAAATTGTTTGTTCAGCAGAGCTGGTGTAATTGGATTCCAAACCTGCAGAGTAACTATTATGATGGACAACTTTCTGCTGGTGGCCACTTCCCATACCAGCAAGATTGTCCTTAACACCTCAACAAGATCCTGCATCCTGATGCTGGGGGTACTTCTCTTGTACCTCCCACCGAGCTAGCAGAGTGCCTCACCCTGCCCCAGCAATTTCTCACCACTGCTTGCTTTCTGCCATTAGGGTGGGGTCTGTCCTCGTCTCCAGGTCTCTAAGTCTTGGGCGTAAGTCGCCCTGCCAACTGCTTCATGGTCATTCAAAGAACAGTCTGTGTAAACACCACCAACTTGACACCATTTGGCCCAATTCCGCTGCATTTTCTTGGAGAGTGATTGTCTTGTAAAGCATTGAGACAAAGCCTTATTTGAGGAGAGTAGTTGGGGGGAAACAATAGCTTCTATGTTCTTGACAAGAACCTCTTTGGAGAGCAAACTAAACTTGGGTGGGTGGACACTGAAAAGGCTTTTCCAAGGGTAGGAAGCAAAATGTAATTATCCTCCTCTGCAGCGGTTTTTCTGTTGACATTTCTTGCTCTTAAAGTACAGTGTGTGCCCTTAAGTGTGTTGTTCTGGAAGCTTCCACAGCCGTTTCTGCATATCTTACACGCTGTGGATAATTTTAAAAGTACCTACTTATTACACAAGTTGGGGAGAGTAAGACCCACTGAATTCATTACATGGCACTAATATTTTTAACTAGAAATCTGAAATTTTAATCTGTTTCCCATTCCTCCATTGAACTGACTCTTAATATTTTCTTAAATTAAGGAAATGGAAGCTGTAAGTCACAGAAGATGCCAATAAGTCCTTGGTAAAAATGAAATGGGGTTGGGGGAAGCCATGGAGGAAAATGTAGTTGTCAGAACACTTTAGATAATGTAATAATAAGCGTAGGAATTCATGGTTGGGAAGTGCACCGTTGAGTACAGTAGCCACTTGCCACATGTGGCTATTTAAATTTAAATTAAATTAAACAAAACACACAGATGCAGTCGCCACACTCGGCTCACTAGCCATCTGTGGCTGGTAGCTACTGAATGAGACAGCTCAGACCTGGAACATTCCTTTCGTCGTAGAACATTGTATTGGGCGGTGCTGGTGTAGAACATAGTATGAGAACCACCTGTGATCAACGGTCATACGTGTCACTCATTGTCATCCAGCCCAAGGCCCCAGGGTAGGAAGGTTCGGGGAGGCGTGGAGAAGGTCTCATTCTGCAGTGGTGTGACGGTGCTGGTGTCGCACGGGTGAGTCACGCCTGCATCCTGCAGTGTCATCCTTTATCCTGCTTGGGACTCTGGTTGAGGTCAGTGACAATGCACTGTCCTACAGGACCCTGTGTAGGTAACACGCTTCTTTCTAAGACACTCAAGTAGAAAATGTAACCTATGTTATGATATAATAGTAAAAAAGTAATGGAGCAATTTCGATCCAAGAGTTAAATAAGAAATAGGAAGAAAAGTGGGAAGCAGAGGTGGGGTGAATTTTTAGTCTTCTGTATATCGTGTTACCTGATTTTCTGTGAGAGAACTGGATGGAGGGATCTTGGTGAACTTGGTGGTGGGTGACTCACATATCCTAGCCTCTGTCATCAGTTACATCTCAGCAGAGCCAATTGTTTTCTAGAGTGAAAAGCAGGCAAAGGGTGGCCGTCATGCTTTTGCTGAGACCAGGCATGCTGGGTAAATATTTACTGAGCCGGGGAGGCCTGTGAGAACAGGCCTGGGTCGGGGATGCCGCACGTGACTGCCGCGGATGAACCAGGAGGCTCGAGGGCCGGCCTCGGAGGAGGAGAGGAAAAGTGACTTCACACACCAGACCGCCAGGGAGACACGGCCCCTTCTCGCAGGTACCGGCTCTGTGCCGTGGGTGACACCAGAGTCCCCGTGAAAGCTCCGGTGTCACGCAGCCCACAGAGAGGTTTGGAAGCAGGCTCCGGTGGCACAAGGAAGCCATCAACGATACATAAAATGGAATCAGTTGGCATAAGAAATTGAAATTTCCATGTTCACGGCTGATCCTGTATGTGTGTTGAAATAAAGCTGGGGATGTCATGATCACAGACAGCACTGGGAGGAGGTGACCACCCTGGGCCTAGAGAACAGCAGAGCAGGCGTTTATCAGGCCAGCGTGGGCCGGCAGAGAAAGTGCCACTCCTGTCCGCTGGGCAGAAGTGGCCGTCATGCAGGTCACAGAGACAGTCATTGCGCCTCAGACCTTGCACAGCTCACTGCGGACTCAACTAAATTTCTGGCTGTGGCCGCGTTTCTAGGTGTTTTTTGGACTGTGAGGTTAAATTTGACGATTCCTTGAGATGTGCTGGTGTAGCCGGCCTTCATTCTTTGCCAGACACGTCTGTTAACACACGTAGAAATCCGTCTGTGAATGTTCTGCAGACTCGAGCCGTTTCCCCGCATTTGATCATCTCTGGCCAAGCTGATCGTTTCTCTTTCCTGAGAGGAGGAGAGAACACACGGGAATGTTGAGCTGCACCATTTCGGCCCCACCGTTGCTCCCCTCAACTCTCCTCTGCCCATCGCCCTTCCTCACTGAGGCCCGTGCGGGGCACAGCTCTGTGACACCTGCATCGTGCTTGCCGTGAACACGGGGACGGCCCTGACCTGAGGAGCAGCCGACTGGGGGCGGGTACGGGATGGCCCGGGGGGCGCAGCTGTGTCTTACCCGTGTAAACTGTATTTGTGCCGTGCTATGCGGTGAACTGAGTTTTCCCAGACGTCGTATTATTTAATTTAAAATAAAAAAAAAACTTGTGAGATGAGGACAGTCCCTTCACCGCTTACCTGTCTGAATGAGTCACCGTAGGGAAGACCCAATGAAATAGACACACCTGGCCTTTGGCACAGGGGCGAATTCACAGTATAGTTAACTTTTGGCCAGAGCATGTTCAAAGGTTAGTACCAAAGGCTGTTTGGAGATTGGCTTTGCTTGTTTTCTTTCTTTCTTTCTTTTCTTTCCTGGCAGGAGTGAAAAGCATTTCATTCTTCTAAAAAAAAAAAAATGTATGGCCCCCCATTTTTTTTTTTTTTTTGCAAGTCTGTAGCTACTTATGTAAAAGGCTATATTGTTAGCTAAAATGAATGGAATCAATGTTTTGGGCTTCTTGCCTGGTATAAATTGGTACTCTTTTGAAGTGGTATTAAATTATGGGGCAGGAATCATAAATCGATTCTGATTCCACTGCCAAGTCCAGTTGAGTCATGGCGGCTGGGGGAGCACTGTGTTGAAGGAGCTGGCAGTGCCGTTAGCAGTGTCCCTGGAGGACGCGGGGAGGGCGTGGGGGCCGTGGACGTGATCCAGGTTTGCCATTCTTGCCCCATGGGGGATGTTAGCTGTTTCGACTTAGGAAGTTTTCTGGGTCACGACCTCTGATTCACCTTTCTGCTTACAAACTCCAGGTTTGTCAATAAGATGACCTTTGAAAGCATTGAAGATCTTCAGATAAAAATAATCTCCCATGTCTCCCTCTCTCCCCCCGTGTTGTTCTGACTGGGTGAGTCAGTTTATTAAGCATATTTGACTTGCTGATCTTGTTCAACAAAGCGTCACAATTTCAAAGAATGGTTCACATAGTAAAGAGACATTCAGAAAGACTTCACCCAGGAATAAAGGTCAGTTCAGATTTGTTAACATCTGCATTAATTAGGACAGTTGGCATGCCAAGTAACAAATGCTAAAATCTTTATACAATAATAAAGAGTTGTATCTGGAAGACTGGGGCAGGGGATGTATGTGTTGGTCTGAGAGTCTTAACTTCCCAGCAGAGGACATAATTGCAGCAATTCAAAGCACAAGAAGGAGTCCTGAAGCTGGATGGCTGTAGGGAGCTGCTTACCCTTCGGTCCGGCGCTTGTCTAGGACGACTGAACATTAGACTCACCTGGGGAGTTTTTTAAGCATACTGATAACCAGGTGCTACACCAAGCTAATTGAATGAGAGCCCCTGGGGGTGAGGCCTGAGCATCCATGCATTTTTGAGACTGTCCTCCCCTCCCCCCAAGCATGGTCTTACTGTGTGTCCTGGTTTGAGAACGGCTACTCTAGCAGGTCTGCGTCGTTGGTGTCCTCATCCATAAACTCCCATTACCCACTGCTGGGAAGACCTTCCTGGATTGGCCCATCACCTTCTCCGGCCCCAGTCTCCTCATCCCTTCCTGACCCCTGGCTCTCGGTTATAGGCACCTTACTGCCAGCACATGCCCACGCTCTCCTTCCTACCTTTGCATTTGCACACACTGTTCTCTGCCTTGCATGCTATTTCCGCAGTTTGTTCCCATTCCGGTTCTCTGCATAAAATTACTTTCCCTGTAAGAATCAGATTCAGTGCTCCTCCCCTGGAAGAAACTCCTCTTCCTCCCCAGGGCAGACATGGGCATTCTTCTCCTGTGTTTCCATGGTGGGTGAAGACAGGGACCACCCCACTTCACGGGGGTCCTCCGCTCCCAGCTCAGTAGATATGCAAAAAGCATTTGCTAATGAGCACGTGTGTTGGGAACAATGTCTGCTTTGCCTTCTGAGGTTCTGAGCCATCTGAAAGTACTTGTAAACGGTAAAGCATTTTACAAAATATGCAGTGATTTAAATGACTTTTTAAATGACACTGATTTAAATGATTTTCAAATGATGGTTTTTAAATGACAGAAAATGAATAGTCATTTGTCAACCTTCCTGTAAACTCTGCTTGTCTTCAAGTCAGAATATGAGATGTTGTGCTTTATTTATTGTTCAGGACACAGTCTGATTGCCCGCCAGGTTGTTGCTGAAGCCTCCCCGTAAGGAAGACAGAAAGTAGGGTAGCCCTAACGATGTTACCTGCGAAGTGAAGTTCAACTAGTCAATTGGAGCTACTTAGATGATATGTTTGCCTTGGGCAGTAGCTCCATAGATCCAAAACCTTGTCCAAATAACTGAGCTGCCCATGAACTTTTATTATGTGAAAGAACCTCTCTCGGAGCCATCTGTGCTTGTGGTTTTGTGAAGCAATTATGTTGCAGGTGTGTGACAGAGATGAGGTAATGGCTTAATTATCTGGTAGAACAGCAGGCATCTTGGACTCAAGACTGGCTTCACAAACTTCCCAGGCTTTGTTCGTGCCATTTTGTTCTTTGGAATTTTAACACAGCCTAGAAGGAGAGAGAATTATTGCGACTGCAGCCAGCTGTGTATACAGTAATTTGAAAAAGTCAGCCTGCTCCATATTTAAACTAAATCATGAGAGGGTCTTTCTGATTCTCTTGTGAGTATTGCCGCTGTGGGGAAGAGGCGGTTCCAATGGGGATGTGTGTTTATGAACTATCTGAAATATAAGCAAAATTTGGACATAAGGAGGTCCCTATCTTCCGATTTTCAAAAGGGTCCTATGCTCCCCCCGCCATAGGAATGAGAGTATTAAATGCTGTTTTGTTTCTTTGAAGTTGTCAGTCATATCTAGGAATTAAAGATAGACCTTGAATGAGTTCCTTGTCACGTTGTATGACATAGAAGTAGGTCTGTGTCAGAGCCAGTTTCTGAATTATCCGTGTTCCTTGTCTCTTGTTTGCCATCATCCTATGCATTTGCATTTTGACCTTGACATTTCTGATGGGAAATGGCAGAGAGGTAGAAAATGAAATAAACCACAAAGCAGGGTGCTAAGAAACAGGGTGACCCGGGAGTTCCACGTCAAGCTGTATAGGACTGTGGTGGGAATGCCCGGAATGCCCTTACACCCCCCACTCAAGCTGTGCGGTACGACTGCCCTGGGTGTGCCCTACATTTTCGAGCACCTGTTGTATACCAGGCATTTTGTATATACTTTCCTTTTTAACCCCAATAACAACATTTTAAAGGCGGCTTGGTTATCCCCTTTTTACCAAGGATGGCGGAAGACGCCATGGCTCACATTTAAACAGTCAGTTAAGGTTCCACACCCTTCCGTGCTGTTCTTGGTGTCATGCATGGTAGAAACTGATTGGCACGGTACCATGCTTGCACAGAGATGGGCTCAGCACACATTGTCAGATTTAACTGACTAGCGTAGAAAAGAGTTTCCGAAGTGGCAGATATCACCTCCTATGGAACCTACTTCGTGTTTCTTTTCGATCATCAGCTTGTATGAAAGAGTTGGTGAGGGCGAAGCAATCAGCTCGGTTCTTTTCAGCTTACCTGTGGCTTTCAGTTATTTTGCATTTGCTTTGCCAGCTGCTCCCAGGAATACAGTGAAGGCCTTGTTTTGTTTTTATCTGTGCGTTTATGCTGTTGCCCCTTCATGCAGTCTTTCCTTCATCAGACGTTGATGCATTCTCCGGTTATGGGAGCTGAGCACTGTACGGAGGAGCTAAGCACAGTTCTTGGCCTTCTGGGAGCTTAGAGCGTAAAAAAGGAGCTTTCTGTCTTTTCAGCGCCTTGGTTTGTGTAATAGCACAGGTAGGTCACACCCGCTGGTGAATGAGTAGTGCGTTTCTTGCTGTCATGCAGAAATATAAAGGAGCTAAATAGTGGGCTATAGGCATTTGGTCATATTCTAAAGTGGTATACTTCTCACTCTGTGCTGAATGGACCTGCAAGTTGTAAGTGGAGCGGCTGCCAAGTGAAAGGTGGGAGTGTGCTGCCGAGATGCCATGTGGCAGGGGGGACGGACAGGGAGAGCGGAGGCTTCCTTGGGGGTGCAGTGAGAAGGCCCCTGGGCACAACTTCAGAAAATGTCTGTTATATTTTTTTTAAAAAGCATTAATTGATTTTAATTCGGGGTAAGAAAATAATATATGTTCCTATTAAAAACATTTGAACCCACAGAAATTACCAAGAAGGGGAAATATTCTACCATTGCAGGGGTAACCATTGGTATAAAATTTTGGTGTGTTGTTTTGTCTGCATAGGATATTTTATTAATGTTGACCTTTGCTAAAAGCAGCCTTTCTCTTCCTCCCTGTCTTTACACCGTCTCTGCCGGGCACTGAGAACAGGATGGTTACCAGCCAGGAGACATAAAAGCGTGCTCTGGCTGGCCCCGTTTGAAAGGTGGATCCCAGCAGGTGAAATGTAGGGAAATACAGGGACTGCCTATTGAAGTGAGGGCTTCAACGTTGTGCCTTCAGATTCTTTCTTTCCTTGCCTATTCTACAGAAGACTCATATGCCTTGAGCATTGTGTATAGAGTTTGGCTTCTGGATGGCAGCATAATTGTTAAAGAAGGAAAAATATTAATAAAGATAAGATCTGGGCCCCAGAGAACTGCATCAACGGCTTGTCTCCAAGCATAGCCTTAGAAACCTGAATTCATTAATTACAAGAACCCTGCACAGAATGAACTTCCCTCCCTTCTCCCTCCATGCCTTTCCTCCTCCTCTCCTTCCTTCCTAGAAATGTCATTCTGTAACCACTCTATTTGAGAGCTTAAGAAAATGAATGGTAACAAAAAGTTGTTCAGTAGAGCGATTCGGCTGCTGTGTGCGACTGCGAATTGTGTGGAAATCACTGCTATTTTAATAATTGGTGCATTCGATACCAGCTCTTTATTATTTTAAAATAGTTCTTTTGGTGTATGTTTTTGCATGCTTCCTGCTTCCCAGATGATCTGTTGCTTCAAGCAGATAGTGCTAATCTGCGGCTCATCAGTGGGATAAAATGCTACAGGAGCTTTGGAAACTTCCTCTTGTGTTCTGGCCTCACAATGGAATGTTTCTAATATTTCCCACAAATAATCTTTTAAGAATTTATTAAAATACTCCCTCTAGGTCCCAATAGTAGGCCAGAACCACACCAAACTCAGAATTCGGCCACACCCTTGCCCCAAGAGTATTGTATCTAGATGAAGATGCTTATTAAGGCAACTAGAAAGTTGGTGTCAGATTATCAGGGGCTGGAGTGAGTGAGAGGCCCCATCCATCCTGCTGTGCTGGGCTGGCCTCCAGTGGTGTGGGTGGGGGGTGACAGGCTTTCCTCTAGGTCACTTGGTAATCTCTGGGAACAGTGCCTTAGGGCCCTGGGCCATGTGTCTCTCCAGACTTGGGAGTAGTCATCCAAACCGCATCACTGTCATGGTTTTAACAGGCTGTTCTTCAAATGACAGGGAAGAGAGCCGTGCGCCCAGGATGTCTACACGTTAGGTTCTTTTTGAGTAGGTTGATTTCCAGGGAAAATGTTATATAACGTAGCAATTTTGTAAACACATACACAATGTAGTCCATAAATGTAAGATGCTTCCTTCCCACAGGGCCCTCTTGCCAGTTTCCTTCGTCAGATCTTCCATCTCTGCAGGTAGAGAAGCCAGCTCCCCACTCTCCTCTTTCCTCCTCTGTATTTTTTTCTAAAAAATAAAGACAAGAGCATTATTAATGCTATTTGCTTTACCAAACAGTGACTTCAAATATATATGGTGCTCTTAACATTCAGGCATTTCTTTGAAAAAAGACATCTCCAAAAATGTTGGCATGGTCAGGTACTGTGGCCTCTGGTTTCTGTGCTGCCACCGACTTGGAGGCTCAGTGGCCTCGAAGAGTTACCTTTTAACTCACTCCATTAACGCATCCCAAATGACAAGGCCTCAGCCTGGATGATCTCTCGGGTCTCACCAGCCCTGAAATTGGTGACTCTATAGCTGGTCTAGACCGGCGGTCCTCAACCCCGGGCTGTTTTGTCCCCTCAGGGACACTTTACGGTGTCTGGAGACTGTTTTATTTGACATCTAATGGCATCGAGATGGTAGAGGCCAAGGATGCTGCTATCGTCTTACAATGCATAGAACAGCCCCCACAAGAAAGGCTTATCCAGCCCAAATGTCATTACTGCTGAGGTCGAGCAAATTCCCACATGAAATAAGGTACAATGAAAATAAGGTACAATGACTGCCCCCTGGCCACCATAAATGCACTTTTGTTCCCTTCATTGGGCTCGTAAGGTTTTCTCTGGTCCATGTGTCACTTTCAGCATTCATTTGCCATCTGAACGTTCTCTAGGTGAGAAGATGGGTAAGTCAGATGGGTTTGCTTAAAGGAAACAGAGCTTCTATTGTGCGAAAAGCCTGAAGTCAACTCTTCCACGGAGGTGTCAGTTTTCTAAGCCACAGTAAAAATATGTGGCTCATTTTCTGTTCTCGGTTAGAGTTTTCCTGGCAGTGACTTAGAGGCTTGACATTTGTTTACTTTTCCATATTTTGTTTATGTCTTTCTACATTCCTGGGACTTGGCTCATTAAAGGCTTAGAGTTTTCTAGATGATAACTCTATTTTTTACTCTTTCTAGTGGGGCTAATGCCTGAAGAAGAGGCATTTAGACAAAACCAATTAAGGTGATGGTATAAACGTTTTGGTAGGCTTTTTTGGGAAAACAAGCCAAGAAATGAAAGTACATTGAAAACACGCAGAGGGATGCTTAACTTGCCTCAAGAAGCAAACGTTTTTATTGTTTATTTATATAAGTGCACATGTATTTGTGGCATATGGCTTGGACGTCTTTAAAAAGCAGAAACTTAAAAAACCGTCCTCCGAGCAAAAGCCAGGGCAAGGAGGTTGCCTGGAGCAACCTCATTCATTAGGGGAACCAGATTTCACAAGCAAAACAGATCAGCCTGGCTGTGGCCATTAAAATTTCCGAACAAGGAAGACCGATTCCTTTTAAGAAATACTTAGTGTGGACACACCTCAAAATGACCCCATGTACAGACTGACTCTGTACCCCTCCTTAACTCCCTGCATACAGGTAGGAAGCAAAAAGGAACTTTCCATGATTTGAGTCCAGCTGCCACATTTTGGCACAAAAACAAGAGTTGGCCTGTTGGCTGTTACCGTGCTCTTTCATGGAAGAAATCAGACCTTCCGAATAACAGGGCAAGCACACTGAATGAACTTCATTTCTACCACTTTTGTACACTCCGAGTAGCAAGTGCCAATTTATGCTTGTAGCTTTATCCAGATCAAGGTATCAGTTCATGTCTCATTCATTTCTCCATTCCCCCAGTTGCTATATTTTCAACTCCCCACCCCCAGCAGCTCTTTTTGTTTGTTTGTTTTTTTAAACCACTGCAGACCCCAGGGGCCAAAGATGGTCACTTTTACTTTCCAAGGGCCCCTCCAGGGCAGATCTAGTTTGCCTAACCTCGCCCTTCCTGGGTACGCTCAGGTAGGAAGCATAGTAGCCCTCCCTCCTAGTACTGACCAAGGCCTGGGTGTTGGAGGATGATAGAATTCTCCAGACAGATCTGGAAAAGGTAAGATGAAGCGTGAGGAGGAACCTCAAGATCCCACTGGACGAAAGATGGAAGTCATTAGTTCCCAGTTGTAAAATGAGTCCCTCCTTGCTGAGAGAATGAGGGTGGGGTGGCCCAGCTGATTGACCCATTGGGATAAGAGTAGGGACAGGTACAGCTCTTATCTGCACCTGCGAGGGCTTTGAAACCAAGGGCTGTGAGCAGTAAGGTTGAGTGCAGCGAGCGCATGTGGGTGAATGAGAGCACAAGTAGAGGCAGGTCCCAGTGTAGGGAGCTCCCGAGCTGAGAACTGAGGTCGTGGTGTGGGAGCCTGTAGAAGTGTACATGTGGCCGCTTGGCCCTGGTGGAGTTTTTGTGATTTTTATGGGCACACTGTATGGTTAGCAGGCTCTTTTTTGATCGTACAGGGAATAGCAATGTGATTTACCTTGATTGGACATGCTCAACGTGCAGGAACCTCAAAAACGTGCTAAATGAAAGAAGTCAAATATACATGATTATATGTTGTTTGATTCCATTTATGTGTAATGACCAGAAAAGTCAAATCCAGAGAGGTAGAAAGCAGATGGGTGGTTGTCTGGGCCTGGAAGTGGGAGCGGGAATTGACTGTAAACTGGCTTGAGGGAGCTTTTAAGGGTGATACGGAAATGTTTTAGAACTGGATTGTGGTGACGGTTGCACCTCTATAAATTTCCTAAAAAATCATTGAACTGTACATGTATAATGGTTGAATTTTATAGAATGTAAATTTATACTTCAATAAGACTAAACTTTATTTTAACTGGATTTTGTTTTGAGGCTTGTGGGTACCTACAGAAAGATTTATATGGGATGGACGTGGTCCTGGTCGTGTTCATTCTGGTTTGGGGAGACGCGTGTTTGTGACGATACTGTGAAGAGTTGGAACCTTTAAACACAGTCTTATTCTAAACTCATTCCTTTAGCTGTAGTAATTAGACGTTGTGAAATCCTCATTTTCATCTTCCGAAATGCTTAACACATAAAAGAGCTCATGGTTTATGTATACACAGGGCATAGATTTATACACACAGGAAAATCTCACTAATTGGAATGTTTGAGTTTAGTCTAAATTAGTAAAATCGGTACGTATAAAAGCAGTGGAATTCTATAGAATCTCAGGGTTGGAAAGGACTTTTAAAGGTTAAGTGCCAGAGGACAGAGCCCGTGAAGAGCAGCGGAAGATTAAGAAATTCAAAGACTCTGTGCTGTATTTGACTAGCTGATTGAAAGCCCGCCAAGTTAATGTATGCCCCTTTGATTAGGAAGTTTCATTCATCAGAGCTCTCTCATTATGTGACTGGAGCGGGGTCTGAATTTAATCACGAGCCACCTTTTCCCTTGGTGTTTAGAAACCTCTGTACCTAATGGTCCTCCCTGTTTATTTTGGGAAACGCTGTGATTGTTAGTTAGCAAGGCTGCAGAGGGTCAATTCAGGCCTGGTGACAACAAACCGTAATCTCCCCTTTCCCTGCCGCCATGGGTAGAATTTGCCCTGGTGTGTGACATGGTGGGGCCTGAGACCCTTCCAGAGGCTGCTCTACCGGACCTGAATATGGAAACCCATGACATTACTGGATGATGGAATAGGACTTCGTAGCTGCTTAATTGAAGGTTCTTGTTTTTACTCATATTTACTTGGAGTTTTTCTTTATGATTTTTATCCATCTAAGGACCAGGTAGACAGAATAGTTATTTTTATGTGGTTTATAGATTATAATGAGCTTTTGAAGTGCATTTGTGGTTCTGTTCGTTAATTCAGTCAACAAACTTACTCTGCTGGGCGATAGGTCCAGCAAGAAGCAGATCCAGAGAGATGGGTCCTGCACTGAGATAGCTCTAGACTAGGGGTAGGGGCTACAGAGTGGTGAGGGCCAGGGCCCAGAGACATGGAAACCAGGAAAGCATCCTGGTCTGAGGGGTCCAGCTGAGGCGGTAGTGTAAGTTTCTTGCGGCTGGCAGGCGCCGTGATTCTAAGTAGCGTCGCCTTCGCAGACCAAACCGATGAACTGAGAGATGGTTTGTAATGTGATATTTCTCTCTCAGATAGAGGGTATTTATTTCTCAATGTTCACCCCTCTCTGGCTCTCTTCAAGTACTAAAAAGTTGTAACTTCATCTGGCCTGGCCATAAATTTGTGCATAGCAGATTAACGTATTGGCTACTGTGTCAGCCAGTTGGAACGTGATGTTCACATCTTTGCACTGAACCTTCGAGTCTACAGCTGCAGCATGTGGCACAGAGAAACGCACTCCGATCTCGCCTCGGCCTCTGTAAGCTGGCCTGCCCGTGGTCTCTGTTCCGCATGTTGAGTAGTAAAGTATCCGCGTGGCCGTCATGCTTTTAGCCCGACAGAGGAAGAAGTAAAAGTTCAATGTTATTTGTAGTCAGGTGACAAGTGCTCAGTAAGAATTTTAAGATGTCTACCTTTTCCCAGGAAAAACCTTTCTTCATCCCCTAACGACAGCACGTGTTTGTAAGGGCGAATGTAATCTCAGTACTGGCTGCCGTGTGCACACTCGCCGTGTGCTTGGACCAGCTGCCAGCATTTTATCCTTTGCACTTTCGGTGCCGTTGCATATCGCCGAGAATCTCTTTAATGTGAAGTTTTTTGTTTTTTGCTTTTTTTTTTTTTGCCAGCTTCACTTCGTTTGGAGGGCGTCTTCATCATTTCCATCACAACCACTTTCCTTATTTCTGTCTACAAGGCCACCTTCACTGAGCGTCTCTGGCTGCTCATCAAGGCCAGTGTCAGTGTTCCCATGGTCTGTTCTTTCTTCTAAAACTCTGTGTATGTTCAATTCAAATTTTACTTCTAGTATTTTTTTTTTTTTTTAAGACAGAGTCTCACTCTGTCACCTGGGCTGGAGCGCAGTGATGTCATTATAGCTCATAGCAACCTCCAACTCCTGGGCTCGAGCAATCCTCCTGCCTCAGCCTCCCGAGTAGCTGCGACCTGGCTAATTCTTCTATTTTAGTAGGTATGGAGTCTCGCTCTTGCTCAGGCTGGTCTCAAACTCCTGACCTCAAGCAGTCCTCCCATCTCGGCCTCCCAGAGTGCTAGGATTACAGGTGTGAGCCACCACACCTGGCCTACCTCTAGTATTATTACTTTCCATTTCTTTGCTGCACTTTCATCCTCCTTGGCCAGTTCCCTTTATGAATCATCCATGTTTGTAAAACATGATGTGGATGTGTCACTGGGAGACAAGGAGGCAACACAGCACCGTACTTTGCTGTCAGCGTGGGAACTGAACATGACGTGTACAGTGACCCATCTCCAGCAGACTATGGAAGAAGTGATGTGACTGGTCACTGATCAAACGCATAATGCGCATCTGTATTTTACAGAGTGATTTGTGACCTGGAGAGCTAGCAGCAAAGTGTGTGCTTTGTGCCGTTACTGACTAACCGTGGTAACTGAAATTAGTGCATGTCCGCCATGCGAAGTGAGGACTGCCTGTATTCTTAAAAATGTGGGAAAAGGAGAAATTGCCTGACCCACTCTAGTTCCTACTGAAATGCGTCCCCTGCCTGAGCGCACAGTCCCCCAGCCTTCCCTGCCCTCTGACGGCTCCTGTGTCTCCTTTGCTGGTCCCTGGCCGTCCAGCAGTGTGGGTGTCCCGAGGTCTGTCCCCACTCCCGTTCTCACACTGCAGGCCTCGAAGCTGTGAGATTCGCACACTGAGGCTCACGACACATTAACGTCAATGCCTTTTCATCTGTTCGTGCCTCCTTTCAAGGCCACACCGAGTCACAAATCCCCTTGATGTTCCTGCTAAATAAATATTTTCACATTTGTTTCCTCTTGTTTATCTCTGGCTCTGGTGCTTTGTTTAGATCTTTACAGCAACTAACTGGAAATAATGAGGCTGCACTGATGTCCTTACGTTTTTGTCTTTCTCCAGTATTACCTTACTCTCTGCCAGAGTTTTGGAAGCCCAAATTTGATAATGTTACTCTTTTGGAAAACACCTACCAGTGATGTTTCATTGCTTTCCAGATGAAGTTCGAATTACTTAGCAGGGCATCATTTACAATCTGACACCAGTCTGGCTTCCTGCCTTACTTTCTCTTTTGCCTTCGTTTGCGTGCTGTGTTGCCGTTTGGGGGCAAGGCTTTGCAGTGCACGCTCCTTAGCCTTTGCTTGGACTGTCCCTTGGCCTGGACTGTCCTCCCTTCCTTTGGCAGACGCGTCTCCATAGGTTCCTCGGCTCTGAAACCTGCAGAATTAATCATCTCTTTTCCCCTCCGTGATTCTGTGGCACCTGTATTCCTTGAATGCAGCACGTATCACATTTTGCTCTGTTTATGTGGTTTGTCCCAAGGGATCGTGTCCAGACCTTGAGGACAATGACTGTCATATCTGCATTCGTGATGGAGCAGATATTCAGTAAATATTCAGTGAATAGATTTCAAGGTCGTTGGTCTTCTCCTCCAGGGACACATGAGGCCTGAGTGCTAAGGTTATAAAGGACGTCTTTTGTTGACCCAGTAGCTGAGACTGACAAAGCCGGGACCCTCTTGCATGGTGTGCTGAATGAATCACGAAGGAAGGGTGATGGGTTAAAGGCTGGAGCCTCTGTCCGGTACAGTCTGACAAGCCACGTGGTGAGTGTGGAACATTGGAAACCTGTCTCATCCAAACCCAGACGTTCCGCGGGTGCCCGAGACACACTTGACTCCGAAGACTTACAATAGCAACAACAAAGAATGCAGAATAGCTAATTTCTATAAGTGTCAATATTTATAATCGTATGACAAAATGTTAGAAATCATTTAAAATAATGTTATCAAGTTATGTGATTTTAATCACTTTGAAATATATAATTTTCATGTTAAAGTGATAATTTGGATCTATTTGATTAAAATATATTCGTAAAATTAATTTCAACTGTTTTGTTTTAGTTTTGGAAATACAGCTACTAGAAACTTTTGCATTACGTTCGTAGCTCCTATTCTGTTTCTCTTGGGCAGAGCTGGGGCAGAGGGAAGCTGTAGGAAGCAGGAGGGGCTGGTGCAAGATGAGAGACTGAATTGCTTAGAAAGTGCTTAATAAAGAGTAAGTGGAAAGAAAGGAGGGGAAGGGGTTGCCGTATTTAGCAGAGCAAGGAAAAGTAGAAGCTGTAAGAAAAAAAAAAAACCAGCAGCCACAGTCAAGGTGCTGTTGAGGGGACAGGTGATGTGGAGCTTCACCTGCGTGGGCAGCCTTTTACCTAGAATGGGCAAACTTATGTTAAAACAGTGGATGAACACTCGCATTGTTTCCCTTTTTATGAAGCCATTCCTGTACACCGTAGCATAATTAAGAGGATAAAGCAAAAAAGGCGAAAACGTATTCATCACCTGTAATTCTAGTCTTCAGAAATAATCCCCTTAAACCTCGGGATATTATTCTCTTTCCGATCTTTCTCTGTTTGTGTGCATCTGCGTATGGTTTTTATGCCAGTGGGACCATTCTTTCCATATACTCCTTGTAATCTGGTTTTTTGCTTGTTCGTTTCACTTAATAGATTAAATAAACATTTTCTCCATGATAGGCTTACATGTAAGATAATCATCGAAGGCGTACAGAAACACAAAGACACAGAGTGACCGTTATTTCCGTAATGTAGCATGCCTGGTGCCCCCTTCCCGACAGCAGCTTTGAGTGACCTGGACCTGGGTCCGTTTACTCCGGAGAGACAGGTCATCTCTGCAGCCACCCCAGGAACCACCGAGTTAGTGTCATTTCCTTAATACCACTGACCAAACCTCCTTCCTCCTAAGGGTTATAGCTACAGACTAGGATCAGTCTGCATGTGGGTGATTACGCGTTCACAAAGGTGACACAGACGTCCTTGTCATTCCATACAGCTGTGCCTCTGTCCAAGTGCAGCTGCTTAAAGTGGCCCAGAGCTCATTAGATTGAGGACTTTGAAATTAGGAATTTTTAAAAAAATTTCTATTCTTACTGAAATTTAAAAAATGTCTATTTTGCTAATTCGTAGAATCTGTAATGTGAATTTTCTAACTTGACACTTGGAGGTGGGGTGGATATCAGTTACAAATGTGAAAGCGTGGTGGATTTTAGAGGGTGGGCAGCAATGCTCCCTGCAAGGGCTGTGTCAGTGGACCAGTGGGTGATGTGGGCCGTAATGGTGACTTGTGTCAAACAGTAACTTTATCTGCCAAGAAATACAGTGTTTTCGAGTACACTCATGTTGTTCGTTGAGGTTTGATTTTATTCGTATTAAATTTCCCATTGGAGAATAACCTTCGTGTATCCTTCTTCCTGTCCCCTCCTTGGGGATGCAGGGTCACCTATCTGTGTCTCTTCCCGATTACCTTAGGAGAGGTCAAAGAGCACAACGATGGCATTCCCAGGAATTGTCATGGTTCTTGGAACAGGAAACAGGCTTCATTAGTGGGAGCTTGCGAAAGGTGAGGGTGGTAGTTAGGAAAGTCAGTGGGAAACGAAACTTAGGACCTAGTAGTTCTTAGTAATAATAGTAACATAATATATATATATAATAATGCAGCAGTTATGTTACGGCGGAAACAGTAATGCTCAGAAATCCACAACAACAACACCACCGTTTACTGACCTTCCACTGTGGCCTGGTGCTCTACAGTGTACCTATCGTGTGATATTTTTCATCTTCACCGCAAACCTGCAAGGTTCATGGAGTTGTATTATCCTCATTTTACAGATGAGGAAACTGAAGCCCAAAAAGATCGATACCGTACCGAGGTCCAGCGGCTAGGGAGTGGCTGAGTGGGATTCATTCAGTCCAGGTTTTCTGGCTCCAAAAGGAATCTAATTGCCAAAGGACTATGAGCTCTCCCACTCCCACCCCCAGCCCCTTTTGGCTTCCTGTTAGGGCAATGAATTTTGACTGTTTAAATGTTCAGCATCTTTTAGTTCCATGACAACCTCTCTCAACCTTTTCCTGCCAGCTGAGCAAGGAAAATTGACAAGCGACAAATCAGGTGTGTGTGTGTGTGTGTGTGTGTGTGTGTGTGTGTGTGTGTGTAAAGTGGTAGCTTTGCAATGCAATTCCAGCATTTTGGGAGGTGGCTGTTTCTTCTACTTTAAAAATCTTGTCTTTCTAGAGAAATTTTAGATGAAGTAAGAGCCTTTGAGATTCTCCTAGAGAGAACTTACACTTTTAAAAACAAGCTTTGGCGAGCAGGACTGGATCACTCTAACGATAGATTTGCCTGCGCGCAGAATAACCACTGTTTTTAAGATGGTCATTGCTCAATTGCCAACGATCACGTTTGCCCTCCAAACTGTGAAGATTCAGGATGGAGAAAAGATAGATTTGTCCTAGCATTTTAGTTTTAATTTTGACGATGTGGTTAAGAAATTGCAGAATGCTTTTTTACCATTTGTAAAGAGATTAGCACAATTCAGTGGAACAATTAATACACCCAGCTGGTGCAGGGTCATTTTTTTTTTAAGTAGGAGGCTTTGGAGGATGGGGACATTATTTATAAGAAAAAAATTTGAAACACAAAGCAAGCATCTCTTGTATACGAGGAGTAAATTTCGACTCAGAACAGAGCCGAGCATTGTTCTTGCGTTGCTGTAGGGCCTGTCCTGCACCCGGGCCCGCTTTGCCTTCTTTTAGCGGGGCTCGCTGGCCTGCTTGACTCCTTCACCTTGTAGTTCCTGACTTCATCACAGGCAGGCTTTGAATAAAGAGGGAGGGAGGAAGAATGGGCTGAGTTTTCTTTCACGGGCTGCTCAGGAGGACGAGCTGTCGTGGGTTGAACTGTACAGCCCCGAAAGGATGTGTTGAAGTCCTAACCCCGGAACCTGTGAAGGTGGCCTCATTCAGAAGTGGGGTCATTGCAGATGTGTTAATAGTTAAGATATAATTAAGGGAGGTCCCACACTGGGGTAGGGTGGGTCCTTAATCCAGCATGACTGGTGTCCTTCTAAGTAGAGAAGGGACACAGAGACATGTACACGGAGAATCCAGGTGAAGACACAGACGCTCCAGGAGAAGCCGTGTGCTGATGGAGGCAGAGATGGGAGTGACGTAGCCACATGCCAAGGGATGCCAGGGACTGCCAGCTGCCACCAGGAAAGAAGCATGAAGCAGATTCTCCCTCAGGCCTGCAGTAGGAGCCAACCCTGCTGGCACCTTGGTTTTGGATTACAGGCCTCCTGAACTGCAAGAGAAGAAACTTCAGTTGCTTTAAGCCACCCGGTTAGTGGTACTTCTTCCCTACGGAACGGATACACAGGCCTCCCACCTTCCTTATCTCTCGGTGATACCTCCTGCTCCCCTCGCACCCCCAGTGGAAAGATTTTTGCTTTGTTGAGTATTGTTCTGGCGAGCAAAGAGAAACGTATCCTTCAGACAAAGAAATATGGAAGAAGTCCCAGGGTACTGTGCCAGGCAGGGCTGGGAGGTCGGAAGCGCCAGCCTCCCTCTTGTCCCTACTGATTCTTGCTCGCACACCCCCACCAAAGCCCCTACAGTATTTCACTTCTAGCAAAGAATGTACTTCAGAAAAAACTACCTTGTAAGTCAGTCGGCATCTGAACAAAGACTGGGTTTAGGGTTAGGGTCCCACCCTGGAGGCTTTACTGCTTTGCTGTCGGTCCATCCCTCACGTGTAAAATGGGCCAACCTGTGTCCGAGATGGCGTGTGCGGGGCAGGGCGTGTGTGGGGGACCCAGGTGGGGCAGGCAGGCCTGGGATTGGACCCCAGGTCTTGCCTCCGATGTTCGACGTGCAGCCAGTTGTATAAGTCACGTTCTTCTCACTGAGAAAGTTAAAGGAGCAGACATTTTTCTGAGACCTTACTGTGTCCCTGGGTCTCCGCCGGGCACCAAAATTTATTATTTTGTGTAATCTTTACAAATGCTTCAAAGCTGGTGTTTTTATCTCAGTGCTTATGAAGTGACCTGATAGTAATTAGATTTCCCCCCGAATAAGTCCTACCTCTCAGGGTACTGTGAGAACTACCCAAGGTCATGTATACAAAATGCCTAGCGCAATTCACAGCATTCAGTAGATGCTCAATAATTGCTAGTTTCTTTCTATTCTTCACAGCGACAAACTTAAGAATCAAATAATACAATGTAAGGGACAGTGCTGGGAAAGTAGAATCAGGCCCTCCAAAGCATTGTCACTGATTTTATAATTTCAAGACAGCTCAAAGAAGAAAGAGGTGCGGAAAAGTCTGTGGTAGGGAAAGTCCCTGGTGGAATCTCGTAATTTGATGTGACAGCGGAATTTACTTTGATGAAATCAGACAGCCCCTTCCAATTGCTTCCTTCTTTTCGAGGCAGTTGGATCTCATGAATAATGTGGCTCTAGCAGCCGTGGGGAGTGGCGTTGCCTAGAGCACCTCTGGGGAATAGGATGATCCCATCAGGAAAGAGGAACACACCATTTGTCCATGGCTTGTGTGTTGTTGGGAGAAACTCTCTGTTTGCCTGGGGGTTCGCACTGGAGGAGGCAGATGGTTCCATCACTTGGAGTGGAGAAGCCTGCAAAGCACCAGGGTGGCCCAGTGGGGGGACAAGGACGCTAAGACTCCCGGAGCTGGGAGGCCAAGCAGCAGACGGCCGAAAGGACAGGGCTCCCGGAGCGCTTTGGACCTTCTCAGAGGTTGCACAGTAACAGTTAAGGATGAAATGTTTTAAGCAAAGTTGTTCTATTAATACAACTGATGTATGGCCAAGCGCTTGTCTGAGTGAAGTCCATGAACTTCACGACTCAAGTTACCTGTACCCGTTTATCCCCACTCTAGAAGGAGTTTCGGGGGTAAATGTAAGAGCAGGTGGCCTTACACGAAAGTACCTTGTGCTGTAGAAAAGCCAGGCCATGTCTGGGGAGAGTAAGAGGTGCGCGGGCCACAGGGATATGATACATGCTCCGTGAGGCCCGTCTGCTGGCTTTTCCCTCCTTGCCCTCGTGGTGTCATGGAGAAGAGAAGATGTGAAGGTTATTGCTAATGTTTGAGTCGCTGCAATTAGGAGGAATTCGCTGGTGGCTTTCTGAGTTCTAGCTCAGCGGTACGAGCAATCGGGGGTAAGAAATGTCAAGCTGATTTCAGTTTCAAGTCTGAGTCGTAATTATGATCCACAAATAAAATAGCTCTTAGAACTTTACATTTTTCAGCATCTTATTGTCATTAGTAATCTTAAAGGGTTTCAGATATTCAGGCCTATGCCTCCTACGGAGAGTACAGCCATCCCTTTCCAACTATAAAATTAAAATGCAGCCTGATGCAATGGGCTTGGGGTATGCAGAGGAATCTGTAAAATCAGACAGTTTGAGTTGGATCCTACCAACCCTCATGGTTGTCATTGAATTCCTATTTGTGTCAGTGTTTGGAGCCCATGCTCTTGTTCAGTGTGTGTATTAACCCCTGTCTTAGGAAGGTGCTAGGCTGTGTATAATTTATAAGTAAGGCTTGCCCCCTTGGCTGGGACCAGCTGGCTCACACCCCCAGTTGCAAACCCCCTAAAAAAAAGAGTCATAGCACCGTTACTGAGCCGTAACTTGGGTCTCCTCGCATGGCCCAGCACTGCTAGAAGCTCTCTACTTCTGAAAACCTATTTGGTCTCCACGAGAACCCTGCTGTAGGTAGGTACTTTGATCATCCCGTACCTTAAAGATGAGGAAACCAAGGCACAGAGGGGTCAAGAACTTGCCCAGGGTCACACAGCCGATGCCTGGCAGACCCCTGCAACTCCTGGTGCCACCCACCCTGCGGACACGGGCCCTGGAGCCCCACCCCCACACAGATGACCTTCGTGACCTTGGAGGGTTCAGCCCTCAGCAGCCCCAAGTTTGAACAGTCCCACTTCTCTCATTTTTGGATTCTCCCATGCCAGACTTGTCTCATCCTCATCCTCACTTCTTCCTTTCCCACCAGTGCACCTCCGGGTGACGGTGTGTTTTAGTGCCAATCCCAGCTGGTGACACAGCTAAGACTTCATTCATAGCAAGCGGATGCCAAAATGCCACATTACAAGCATGTTTATGATTTTACCCACTGATTTTATCATGAGGAGATTTAATTGAAACGACTCTTGTCCCCTTATGTTGCATTTGGGTGGCCGCAGATGTGACGGAACCGGGGATGAAGTTAGGCCTGGTGTTGGAGCGTGTGCGATCGGTCGGTTTATTGCGAAGGACCAACTCCAGCTCAGAAGCAGCCAGTTGGCAAGCAAATAGATGTGTGCTTTCCATCCTGTTTTTGTTACATGTTCTTGGTAGGTTAGTAAAGCTAGGAAGGAAAAACCTGTAAGGCTGACTCTGAAAGCACCCCCAGCGTTACGGTTTTTGCAGCAGAAACTCTGTGGGTAAGTGTGGGGTGGCCTCTCTGAGAGCACATGGCTCGATAACGGTGCAGGGAGGCTTCTGTCGGCTTCCAGCTCCCTCTCCCTGTTCCTGCTGCTGCGTCTGGAAAAGCAGGTTGTTATTTTCACCAGAGCTAATCCCAGAGGAAATTGCTGCTACCAGAAAGGGGTGAGCAAGAGAGATTTGAAAAATGAAACCCCATTTCCAATGGTCTCCTTTATAGTTTTGAATTGGAGGCATAAGTGAATTTGAAAATGGAAATTTGTCCTTAAGACAAAAATCCCCTTCCTTGTAGTCTAAGGCCCTCTTTCGCTACAGAGGTGATTGGTTTCTGTCCATTTGTTTTCCAAAGAAGGTAAAGATGGAATCTGAGTTTTCGATTGCTCCCCTCTATCTTTTGGCGTAAGTGGCCGTCTTACCTCGGGGCTGCCATAACCAAACACCGTAGACTGGACGGCTTAAGCGACAGAATCGTCTCAGAATTCTGGAGGCTGGAAGTGCACGATCAAGGTGTTGGCCGATAGGGTTCCTAGTGAGGGCTCTTCCAGACTTGCAGATGGGTGCCTTCTCACTGTGCTCGCACATGGCAGAGAGAGAGAGCGTGCGCGCACGGGCGGCTGTCAGCCCTGGCTACTGCTGCTCCCCACCAAGCAGCCCACCTTTCATTTCTTTTGCTGTCCCTCTAGAGCTCCCTGCTCCTACCTCCAGTTCTGGGCAGCAGGTTGTGGGGCTGCCATTGCTTGCTGGTGCACTTAGTGGCTTTTGTATCTGGAAACTCTGTGTGAGTATGTTTCATTTGTGCATCTATGCGAAATATAAAACATGTATGTCCTCAGAGGTACCTGTTGCTTCTGTTGGAGCTTAGTTTTTAAACAATGAGTACAATACTTGGAAGAGAAAAATACAATGGAAAATCAGAATCAGTTCACAGCCTCCATTTATTTCTCTACTTTTCCACTGTAAATGTACATGTAACCCACGGTAGAGCATGTTTAAAAACAAAACTTAGGTATGATTTGTCAGGATCAAGTTGTTTCTGTTTTCCTCAAACAACTTGTTGTAGTTCGCTATTCTAGTGTATTTATTATAAATTCAAGTCTAGTCTTTGTCTTTGAAATCTGGATACCTGTAGTCACTGGGGAGGGGGGCGGAAAGGACATTCTTTTCTTGAAAATAAGCTGGGATAAAAAGTTAAAAGTGTGTTTCTGAATTACTTAGGACTTCTTAGGTTATAAATGAAAAAGTACCGTGAGTGACTTAAACAGAAGATGGAAATTGATTCTCACACCGTAGGGGTGTCTCAGACACCCGGGTGGGATGTAGTGGAGAACTGTGAGGGTGTCCGAGCCAGGTCTGGGCATCAGATGCACTGTCTCCCGCACGGGCTAGCTTTCCTGTGCCCGCCTTGTCCCTCTGTCTGAAGACCTGCCTTCTTGGTGTCTCCAGGCCTCAGGGAGGGTGGTAGATGCCCATTCTCAGCTGTGAGCCTAGAATCAGAAGCCCAGCCACAAGGACAGATGCAAACTCATTTTCACAGTGGCAGTTCCGGACTCTGAAAAGGCACTCCGGTCACCCAGGTGTCTCAGGACCCCCTCTGCCCCGCCCCATCCTCCATACAATCTAGAATTTGAGTTGTAAACAAAATTGTCTTACAGCAGTCATTTATTCAGAACTTCTCCAATGATGATCTTCAAAGAAATCTGGATACTGTTCTTGTCTCCTTTCCTAAAAAGCCACCGAGAGGACAGGCCCTCTGTAGGTTGACGGGAGCTGCCAGAACAAAATCCAGTTTGCACAAGCACATTTAGACCAGTGCTGTTGTTGGAGTGCTGAGTATGAGCGCTACATCTCCTCCGAGTCGTGGAGAAGGCTTGGAACTCTCAATGCAAAGCTGGAGCTCACAATCACTCCCCGAGAGGCACCTCCAATTTGGGAAGGGCAGGTGTCCCCGGCAGGTGCCTCTCAATGTCTGTGACTCAAGAACTGGGAGTCTCTGGGTTGTATAAGAGGAATGTGATTGTGACTTCTCACCAGCTTGTTGACATTGTTTAAAGCTGTGCTATGTGAGTCTGCCCACAGCTGTTGGTCTTACTCAGCCATTGGATTCAGGCAAACCCTCCAGGACTGCTCTCCAGGAGAACTGAACTGTGACCACTGACTTGCTCTCCCTGCGGCTTGAAACCCAGGGTCCCACCTGCTTCTCTGGAGTCATCGTTATCAGCCATTGACCAATGCGTTAACTTCTTGCAGGCCTGAAGTCCAGACGACTAAAGCACACTTGAGTTACATGTCAAAGCTTGAAGTTAAACTTACTCTTAGGAAAATCACTGGGTCTGAATATATTCTAAAAATTGAAAGTGGCTTCGGGGAAAGGCCAAAAATCACCTTCTGATTCATCCAAGGATAATGTCATGCTCTTCAGGTAACAGATGGACTATTAGATGTATGGCTAAAGTAGCAACACCAGAAAAAGTTCCAGGGATGCCATTGCAGAAAAGAGACACGATCATGTTGATGGAAGACTCTGTCACAAATTTAACCAAGTGTACTAATTAGTTTTTGTTGCAGAGAAATCAGTTCAGGAAAGCCTTCTTGCTTCGCATAACCTTCATATTTTACCTACTCAGTTATTAAAAGAAAACCGTAACTTGTTTGAGCATTGCCTTTTGAAAATTTTATGGAAAAGAAGAACGTTTGACATAACTAGTTACCTGAGAGAACAAGATTTCACCACCTGCCCTGCCCAGGCTTTGGAGTGGGGAAAACTTGAGTGAAAATCTTGGATTTGCCACTTAATAGCTGGGGCAAATTATCTACCTTCCTTGCCCCTCAGTTTCTTCCTCCAGTACTTCCTCGTGGGCTTAAATTCGACAGTGTTTGAAAAGTGCCTGGGATAGGGCTTAGCGAGAGTCCGCAACACCTGAAAGGTACTTCGTGAGAAGTGCTGGCAGCGTGAGGGTGTGTGGTGACACGCAGCTACTCCCAGGTCGAGCACCAGCCTAACTCTGACTCAAGTCCACGTGTTCCCGTGAACACTGGGATTCGGACTGCTGCCCACTCTACTTTGCAACAGCCATGGGGCCGCACCCTCTTCCTTCTCAACTGTCGGTGCTCCTCGGCCAAATATAATGCCCTCTGAATGCCGTGTGACCAAGACCAGGGTTATGAACAGAAGGAAAACTCTCGAGGGACGTGGAAGCAAGCCAGAGAAGAGGCTGCTGCCTGGGAATTATCCAAGAATCACAACTCAACTGAGGACCTTCTCGTACTGTGGATTTCACAAATTTTAAATTTCGCTGGTTATAGTAGCCATCTTGCACAAAGGTAGCCAAAACCCAACCAGGTGAAAATGTGCATGCTCACACACACCCTGTGTACACTACACAGCAACACACAGATTATTTGCCTAGAAATTTGTTTCTCCAAAACTTTTGGCAGAATAGATGTCTGTCATGGGAGAGGGAGAAAAATATTTGCATTCTCAATAGGAAGAGGTTATGGTTGTGAATAAGACCATGTTTTAAAAAACCAGGAGGCCGGGCGCGGTGGCTCATGCTCACGCCTGTAATCCTATAGCACTCCGGGAGGCCGAGGCGGGTGGATCGTTTGAGCTCAGGAGTTCGAAACCAGCCCGAGCAAGAGCGAGACCACATCTCCACTAAAAAAATAGAAAGAAATTAGCTGGACAACTAAATATATATATATAGAAAAAATTAGCTGGGCATGGTGGCACATGCCTGTACTCCCAGCTACTGGGGAGGCTGAGGCAGGAGGATCGCTTGAGCCCCAGGAGTTTGAGGTTGCTGTGAGCTAGGCTGATGCCACGGCACTCACTCTAGCCCGGGCAACAGAGCCAGACTCTGTCTCAAAAAAAAAAAAAACCAGTACTATAGGGTCACTGGCACTACAAAATTATAGGATGTAATAACAGAGGCTACCAACATTAAACATTGCTTAAAATTGTAGAAATGGGTGTGTTTATCTCATTTTTAATAATCTGTGGTGAAAGAATTTGTTGCTTATAACCAATAAGTTGATCAATGTATTCTTTTAACACTTTGAGAAAGAGTTGTTTTTTTGGTTGGATTAGGAGCAATCGCCACACACACATTTTATAATAAAATTTTAGATTTGTTGCTACAATTTTCGCTAGTATGTTTAAGTGGTTGTGCTCAGGTAGTGGAATCACAAAGGCAACTAGATTTTATTTAAAATAAGGTTCAAATGGTCTCCATATTGAGAAATTCAGAAGGCTGTATTTTTCTTGATGAGTTTCCTCCTGGCTTTAGAGATGTGTTTGTTTAAGATAGAAGTCTTCCTTTTTCCCATTTGAGACTTCCATTGTTAGTATAATATCAATAATAAACATATCAAATTTATGCTTGTTAATATTTCTAGCCCGTTCCTAACATGTGAGAATGTTATGTACTTATTTTGATATATACATGTATATATGTGTATATATCTGTTCTTTCTAGATTGTTCCATTTTAAAGGAAAATTCTTGAAGGCCACCTTTTAAGGTTTCTCTACTTGGCACATCTGTGGTTAGTAACTTTTCACTTTTAAAGGAGACTGGAAAAACAGATATTAAAACAAAAAATAAATGTCTAATTTATCTTGCTGCCATATAGAGTAAAAAAATCTCAAATTCTTCCATACTATTTGCAGTTAACTTTATTTGGTCTTTAGAGGGAAAAAGTCTCTTCCTTTTTAGAATTCAAAACCCCATAATTTTGTCTTCCTGTTGAATGTCAACAATTTTTTTAAGGCTATATATGGAAGTAAACTTCAGAACAATTAAATATTCAAGAACCAGAATAGAATTTAGTCATCTTTATATTTATAACTAATATACATTTTGAGTTTCATCACAACTGAACTATTGCTACAGAGTTGCACATAAATCAGAGTTTTATTCATCAGTTAATATATTGTATGCATTAGGAAAATTCCTTTTATGGTTTAAGAGTTAAGACAGTCCTTTATTTCAGTTGTACATTGAATTTTTGTACAATGCTGGTTTTGAAAATGGTTTCTCAATTCCAGGTGGCTCTTCGTTTTCTTTGTGTTTTAATTTGTGGCTTGGAAAGAAAAAAAAAAAAAAAGTTCAAGTTACTCTCATACTTTGTCTCCCAGTCTTTCATGAAGGAAATCCCATTTTCATGAGGAAATCTTGGCACGTCTACACCAGCTTGTGTATTTTGGCAGTATGGACAAGCAAAGTACAGTTCTCGCCGCACCCGCTGCTTCTTGTGTAAGACCTCTTTCTTAGTGGGTGACCCTGGTATTCGAAGTTTTCACATTTAATTTATAACTGTCTGCAAGTTGTTACCAGGCTGAAATGGATGATCTCTCAGTTGAGTCTGAAGAGCTTGATGGAATAATGATTTGACATTTTCTGGAAAGAGTATACTTTTTGAAGTGATGCCCTTAGAGTGCTCTTTTTCTAATGCCTTCCGAAGATAAAAAAATTGTTTACCATTATTAGAAAAAAATATGAAGCACTCGCTGGTCTGTTTTCTGTGATCAAAACGTGTTGACCGTACCTGGTACGTGTCTCTGAGGATCCTGGGCAAGCATCATTCTCTTTTCAAATTCCTGTCCTTTTCCCTTTGCCGTTTAGGCAGTAAAGACACATGGAAGCTTCAGGCCCTGATGAGTAACACCCCTATTCCAGGCGTCTTTGGGGTGCTGTGTTTCTGACTTTAGCCACCCACTGAAGACTTACCTGCTGGCCCCTGTGACCCGTGGCTGCCTTCTTAGCTATTATTTGTGGTGGGCTTCAGGAGGTTCTGTTTGTAGGCTATGCCCTAACATTCTTTTTTGAGGCATTAATAAAATAATTGAAATTTCCTAGCCAAATTGGATAGAGAATGTGAAGTAGATACTGTTGAAGCAATGTGTTGTGAACCATTCTGGAAATAATGAAGATTTCCCAGACCGATTGGTAAATAATTTATAAGGAAGACTTGTGCAAATAAACCATGAATAATGTGGCTTATGCATTTGATGTCGATATAGAAGAAATTATTTCTATATTTCAATAGCCCATTTTCCAGAAGTAGTGACAACAGTACTTCTAGGAATATATATTTAATATTTTTTATATCATTGCATCCATCTTTACATTCATTTTATTACTGAGTTAATTAAGAAAACTGTTTTCTACTTTTTTTTTTTGTCTTCGTCACTGACTCTCTGTTTTTTGCATGTATAGTCTTCCAGGTATTTAATTAATTATGTATGACATCCCTAAAAACGAAGTCTCCTACCTGACTCGCCAGCTTGCTGATTAAATTTAGGTTAGGCTGATCAGTTTAGAAGTAAACAATCTCATTGGCACTATTCCAGTTTCTTCATCGGTGAACCAGTGGTGACTTCTGGGTGGAGGGTTACAAACTGAAATCTGGAGTAAATGCTAGTCTTCCCTGCCTTGCTAAACCGTCTTGTGTCCGAACTCAGAATCAGGTTCCTTAACTCAAGATTGCTCAGGTGTGTCATAAGGCACTGCTAAATCGGAAAGGCACATATGTGAACATGTGCTCAGAAGCTTTCTCAAGAATATTTGTCTAAATATTTGTAGCTTTTCCAGTTTGGTCTTCATAGAGCTGTCATACAAGGATTGGGTACAACTCAGCATGTTGGTGAGAGTTATGTCTCATGTGTTGAAAATAAAACAAAACAAAAAACCTGATACCACCAGGGCCTGAAAGCTGTACTGTGTTCCCAGTGCCCTGAAACAGCCCCAGGGCATTTCAGCAGAGAAAACAAAGCTTGTTTTATCAGGTCTCTTCACAGGTTTTCTGCCATGCTTAGAGGCACACTGAGGGAAAACGAAGTTGTTAATGATATAATAAATGCTTTTGAAATTTTTCTATTGAGCGATCCCTCAACACACCACTGCTTTGAAAAATGAATGAAAATCAAACATAAAGACAAATGGCTCACTCTGCTTGGCAATGAATAAACATGTGCAAAGGGACGTTCAAGTGCGGTGTGTTGCCTGTCTATAGTGTTGTTTCTGCTTTGTGTTTTTGTTCCAAGCAATTAATAAATTGGCCTGGCCTATAGTATTATTAAGGAAACATTCTTTTTCAACAGGCTCAGACTTGGAGGTTTAGTCTTCACTGCTTTTTTTCCTTTTCTTGTTTTTAAATTGTGGTAAAAAAGAAAACCCCATATAACGTAAAATTTACTACCTTCACCATTTTTAAGCATGCAGTTCAGCAGTGTTTGGTATATTCACATTGCTAAGGAACAGAGCTCCAGAACTTTTTTATCCTGCAAATCTGAAAGAAACCCTGTTCCTACTGAACAACTTCCTGTTTCCCCCACCCCCAGGTCACCACCATTTTACTTCCTGTTTCTATGAATTTGTTCCCTGCCTTCTTTTACAAATATATTCATTCCTGAGTCTTCGCTCCTGATTTAGTGCAATTTGAACTAATCATGCCTTTAAGGAAGAAAGAACAATATGTAATTTTCACAGTGTTATTTAGAAAATGGAGTATTCAGTATATACCCACTAGAACATGCAGCTCTAATTAACTTTTCTGTTGGCATCACTGTTTAGAATATGTTAAAGTCACCTTGCATGATTAACTGAGAATTTAGAAGGTGACAGCATATCCAAGTTTTTAAAACTAGATCATTTTGCTGCCTGTGTCTGTCAGAATTTAGTCTCAACTGTCCGATTTCTAGGCAAACCTGTGAACTCGAGTTCTTCTTTTAGGGCATGTTTAATTTTTGATAGATGACAGATTCTTTGTTTCAAAAACGTGCTTATTGCCTTTTGGTGTTTTGATTTGTTCTGAGCACGAATGTTATTGTTTATAAATTTGAACAAGATGCATTTAATGATTACACACTATCTATAGAATACTATCACTCCGAATAACCCTAACTCTCTATGGAAGGGGACACATTCATTTTCATTTGTGTACATTCCTTGCTGTATGTCACCTCTATAGATTTACATTTCAAATTAAATCATAGATGATTTAGAAATATTTTGTTTTCAAAGAAAGCTCTTACTGCTTGGCTTTGTTTTTACAGAAACGTCCCTGTGTTTTCAAATATGGCTTTTATATTAGTGGTGATATTAGGTCACTGCTGGCTGCCCATGTTACTAAATTTAGTTTATAATTGGACAGGATTTTATTTAAAAATGTGTAATCTATACCCATATTTCTTATTATATAACTTACATTTGCTTTCACTTTTCAAACCACTAAATCTTTGTAGTGATGACACCTACATAAAAGGGAATTATCAGTAAAATGGTGATTGTTGGGATATTGTACTTTAAATTAAGGCTTTACGACAAGGGATGTTAACTGAGCCAAGAATCAAAAACCAGTATGAATTAACAATGGAATATGCTAAATCTCAGACATCCTTCTCTTTATTGAATTTTGAAACAACCACACAAGAGCAACAAAGGTAGCTAGTGAATCCATCCAAAGGGCACTGAAGTTCCAGTACAGTATCCCTCCTTGTCCACAGGGGGTTTTCTGAGACCCCCAGGGTGGGGGTGGGGAGGAGATAGCATGAATTTCTTTTTTCCTTCACAATTTCCCAAATAGAAGATTAGTTCTTACCATAGATCTTTCTTTCCCTATTAAGTCTAGAACTTTCACCTTTTTCTTAAAGGAAGCAGCTTAAGGCTTCTCTTTGGCAAATCCAAATTGCCAACATCACTGCTCTCGCCCTTTGGGGCCATTGTGAGATCAAATAAGGGTGAGTTGAACACAGCACCGCAGTGTTGTGACAGTCGATCTGATCACCAAGACGACCGCTAAGAGATGAGCTACTAAGTGACAAGTGGGCAGGTAGCGTAGACAGCTTGGATCTGCTGGACAAAGGGAGGATTTATGTCCTGGGAAGGATGGAGAGGAATGGCTCAGATTTTATCACGCCACTCAGAATAGTTTGCAATTTAAAATTTATGAATTCATTTTTGGAATTTTCCATGTAATATTTTCAGACTGAGGTTGACCAAGGGTAACTGAAACCATGGAATGTGAGTTGGAAGATAGTGAGGGTCTGGTGATCTCCAAAGGCACTAAATCAGAAAAAGTCAACACATCCATGTATTCCTATATTTAGTTTATTCTTAAAAGCCATCTGAGGGATATGGCAGAGAGGTGACGTGGCCACTTACTATTTGTGATGTAATGCTTTCAATGCGCAAGGTGAATCTTCCTGTAGACATTTCTTCCCAAAGGTGACTGTCACATGACTAGTTTTGTTGTGCAATTTAACATGTTTCCTGACCAAGAGAATGTCATCCTTGGTTTTCTCACTTTCCTTAAAACATTTTTCCTATGGTTGGCCCTTTGTTAGTGGTCTATGTTGATGGCTTTTGGAAGACAGCAACCCTTTGAGCAACAATTTCTTTTTTTTTTTGAGACAGAGTCTCACTCTGTTGCCCGGAGTAGAGTGCCGTGGCATCCTAGCTCACAGCAACCTCAAACTCCTGGGCTCAAGCAATCTACTGCCTCAGCCTCCCGAGTAGCTGCGACTACAGGCATGTGCCACCATGCCCGGCTGATTTTTTCTATATAGATTTTTAGTTGTCCAAATAATGTCTTTCTATTTTTAGTAGAGACGGGGTCTCACTCTTGCTCAGGCTGGTCTCGAACTCCTGACCTTGAGCGATCCACCTGCCTCGGCCTCCCGGAGTGCTAGAATTACAGGCGTGAGCCACTATGCCTGGCATGAGCAACAGTTTCTTGAAATAAAAATATATTTTCTAATTGGATTTGGAATCTTGATCCTAGCTTACAGTTGTTTTTATTAAAGACTGTGTTATTATGGTCTCTCCATGGTAATTATGGTTTTAAAATTACTCTTTTATTCATTCATCACATCTTTACAAGCACCTACTATGTATTGTGCTATTTGTGGTGAACAAAACAAAGATTCACATCCTGAGAAGTGTGCATTCTGGCAGAGAAATACAGCAATGCGTAAGGAACATTAGACAGAAATGCATTGTGTTGGGTGGTAGAAAGTGGGAAATGAAAGTGAAAATAGAAATAGAGTGGAATCGGAAGGATGGGGTGTGGGGGTAAATTGCAGTTTTCAATGGGGTGGTCAGGGTCCTCCCTATTGAGAAGCTGACATTTGAGCAAAGATGAGAAAGAGGTGAGGGAATTATCCACGCAGATTTCTGGGGAGAGAGCGTTCCAGCCTGTGCAAAGGCCCTGTGGTGGGTAGGTGTGTGCTTCACGTGCTCAGAGAACAGCTGATGCAGCTGGAGTGGAGTGAGCCAGAGGGGGAGCAGTTGGATGTGAACTCAGGAAGGTGGCAGGGCCGGGCAGGTCACCAGGGGCCCTTTGTCCATTGCGAGGACTATGGCTTTCATTCTAAGAGAAACGGGTTTTGAGTAGAGGAGTGACTTGTCTGATTTAGTCGAATACGACAGTTCCGGATAGAGCTGACTTGAGAAGCTATTTGGAAATTGCTGCTGTGGTAAGTCAGATGGTAATCATAAGCGACAGAGGTTAAATGCAGGCAGAGAGACACAAAGAAACTGTCGGGAAAAACTCTGATCAAGGTATTCCCAAAAGGTGAATTTGAGAAGAATGTCAGTAAAGGTAAGCTGCATGGCATCCTTGTTCCTGAGTGCCATGAACGTGTGTGTGCACGTACGTACACACGTGTTCACCAACCTGTGAGTGTGTGCATGAAGCAGAACCATTGCATGAATATTCAGGCACGCAGGACTCTAGATATGGGGTTAGAGGATGGGAATGCTTGGAAGTTTCCAGGTGAACCTCATTTCCAGGGTCCTTTTGGAATCATGCTATACTGAGCTGAATTAGCTCCTTAAACCCTGGCCATCGATCAGCATTCCTTTCTATTGCGTTTGTGAGAACTTACAGCATCTATGTTGTAAACAAAGCAGAACTGTCTTGTTTTCAGAACTGTGGTTTATTAATACCTAATGAGCTTGTTGTCCAGTGCTCACATTTAAAAAAAATGTATTTTTTAATTCAGAATCTTTCAGTCCTTCTAGTAGACTGTCAGTGTTTTGTTATATACTTATTTGTGAGTTTCTTTTTCCTAAATTGAGAATCTGTATGTTTATATTTTGTCTTACTTGAGCAAGTTGCTGGGGGGAATCATGAACAGATACCATTTATTTTGCTTCTTAGTGGTTTCCTACTTTGTAGCTCACACAAACTCCCTTTTTTCCTCCCTCCTTCTTGTCTCCATTATCTCATTCCCCAGCCTCTAATTAAAAGACAGTGGAATGTTAGGGAAAGTGTAAGCTTCATTTGACAGTGGTTAAAGCGTAGTGAGGTTTAAAAATACTCAAGACGGAGTTTTCATAGCTACCAAAACTTGGAAGTAGCAAGGAAAATGTTTTGACTAACAATGAGGCGTAGTGATTAACTGATTTATTGAGTACCTGCGCTCCGGTGGCATCAGTGCTTGGCGCTTTATGTATTTCCCTCACTTAATTCTCACAAACACTCCTTCACAAAGTATCGTTATTCCACTGTTTGGATGGGAAAACCAGTGCCCCGGCAGGCCTTGTGACTTGCCTGGGCCATGTAGCTGTTAAGTGGCAAGCAAGGCTTAAAAATTGTGACTGTAGACCCCTTGTCTTCCCTCATTCTGTGCTGCTCACAAGTGTAATCGTGAATATTTTTATACCTAGTCGTAGCGGCTTCATCTGTTGAAAATGGCATAAAATTTAGGTTTCCCTTCATCTTTCTTTGTAATAAAAACACTTTTTATAGTGCTTGGCTTTCTCTATTCACCCCCTGCATTTACCAGTCCTTTTAGTAGATTGACAATATTTTTGGATATGATCTTTTTTCCATATTTTTATTGTGGTATAATATACATAACATAAATTTGCCATTTAAACCATTTTTAAGTGTGTGGTTTAGTGGTATCAAGTACATCCACATTGTTGTTCAACTGTGGACCACGTGCATCTCAGAACGCTTTTCATCTTCCCAAACTGAAACCCTGAACCCATTGAACTCTGACTCCCCGTTCCCCATTCCCCCCAGCCTGTGGCAACCACCAGTCTACTTTGTCTCTATTGAATATGCTTTTTATATTTTTGTTAATATACTTATTTGTCAGTTTCTTTTCCCTAATCCTAGAATCTGTGTGCTTATATTAATCTAAGCTTTTCAGGTTTTGAAAGGAGAATAAATACTAA